>CAJDSM010021171.1:6534-20988 GCA_903981925.1 Ostrea lurida
CTCGCTTTCAGTAAATAAACATTACCTGGGCGGCTGTCTCATGCAGAGGTGACGAGGGATTTAATCAATTACATTATCTTAGTCAAGTGTGAACATATTGTTGATAGCTAACCGGGTCATTTAACATTCTCAGGTAACAGTGCCATTATATTGATTTTGTATTGTGTCAAAATCATATTAATGTCGGTGCCAAAGTACAAATATGCTATATAATCAAGCAATTGATTAATACTTAATCAATTTCATCCTCGTTTTTCCTTAGAAGTCTAGAAGACAATGGAAATGATTGTGACGTCATATAGAGCAAGTTCTTGACGTTACTGTAAAGACTCAACAAACTTTTAAGTATTCAATTTTCGTTTTTACTCAGTCAGACCGTAGCACTACTTGAAAAATGGTAAAAAACTAAAAATCGTGTTAGTTCTAAATGAGAAATTGAGAATAACTAATAAAAGGTTATAAAACTTTTGTACGGAAAAAATGACGACCCTCCGCTTTTTTGTCGGCGGGACCTCGCAAGCTCAGTCTCCGCTGTTACACACCTAAAAAACTCGGCCGTCACTATTTTCCCATACAAAGTCTCATAACCTATAACTATAAAGTGTGCAAGATTGGTTACCAATAAAATTCACCATTAGACAAATTTGATGGTAAATCAAATGCCGTTGTAACGAGCGCTGACTGTAGTTACTTAGATATTCACAAAACATTTGTAACAAGTGAACAAGAGGCCCATGGGCCTTAATGGTCACCTGAGTAACCTGTCAATAAAGTGATGGCTTTTCCTGTAAGGTTTTTAGTAATTAAAAGGCCTTCTCAAATATCTAATCAGTCCTTTTGGAATCAATAATGAAGGAGATATATGACAAATGTCTGAAGCTCATAATGTGTCACAAATATTTATAATAATACAGATATATATATATATTTATGCCTTTTATATTATCACAACAGTAAATTTTCATAAATAATACTCATTAATGAAAAACAAAATGAAAATTCAATTATTCTAAAACATTTACAATGCTGCACATGATTGAATAGAACAATCTTTGATGAATATACATGCATTCAAAAGATACATAGCACTACATGTAATTAATTATGCAACATTACCATGTACCTGCCCAATCAATAGAAGAAATGACTTATAAACACAGTACATACATTACAGTTGTAGACCAAGAAAACATGGTCCTTATCATTTTGTATATACATGTAGTGTAATTATCAGCAATGTCTTTGAATCAAAAGCATAAAATTCATCACCCCCCCCCCAACCCCCCCCCCCCCCCCCCCACAGCTTCTCAACAAAGTATACATACACATCTCATGAAAGTGCTGCTATGATTTGCTTGTCTATAAAGTCATTGGTTGGGTTATTTCAATAAAATTACCTTCCAAAACATAAAAATTCATACATCTATATGATTTTTTCATGGCATTTTAGGAATCAATCACTAAATCTACAAATGCGCTGGTGAAAAATAAACAAACGGTATCCAAATTACTGTTGACTTAAATACCCTGTGTAAAATCTTATTCATAATTTCGTAACGTTTTTGGTCTCAGTTTCTCCGGGTGTTGAGAAGTCGGTTTCCCGTGCCTGGTTCCATGTGATGTTTATCAATAACTACTACAGAGGTCCGTCCCTTAGTCAAACACTGCCCCGCAGTTTGGACACCGCCTTTGTCTCATGGCCAGACAACACAGGATTCCGAGGGGGAAAAACAGGATTGCACACAGCACGCCCAGGCATGTGTAGTCCTCCTCTAGTACTCCCATCTGTAGCAGACAAAAATAAAAAAAAAATACCATACCAGACACAAGACAAGAGGCCCACAGGCCTTATCAGTCACCCGAGTATTAGATTCTCATTAGCCCCAAGGGCTATATATATATAATGTCATCAAATTTTTTTTTTATTTTCTTGTCTGCATATCTAACTAGGCTAAATTTTGATATTCAGCATCAATATAGATATAAAACAAGACATGTTATTCAAACTTTTAAAAATCCTCCCAAAAGTGCCCATACTGATTAAATACTTTAAAATACTACCATTAACATGATATGACAAAGGACCCATACTAGAAAATCCTTAGGTTGCAAAATCCACAACTTTCATACACCATTTTCTTATATTATGCATATAGTTTTAAACATCAAACCCCTTATAATGGGATCATGAAATTTACAACTTTATTAAACATTTATAAATACATATACACTAGCTAGCTACACATACACACCCTGGATTCAAAACTTCCACCCATGGGATCATGAAATTTACAATCTTAGTAGAAGCCAAAGTCCTGCTCTACATTGATCGCTATACATTTACATGTAGTTTTTGTATTTTTTTTTTTTTTTTTACTTTTTGGTTCGATCAGATCATTTGAATTGATTACGAGGGTGAGATACTTTCTCATTCATGATAAAAATCTCATTTCTATTACACACACTTCCTGTAGGGAGCACAATCGCATCTGACAGTCTTAAACTAAGGATTACAGCATGAGCAGTCATCTTTACATCTAACATGGAGATCTGATGGGGAGGAAAATGATGTACATTATTTTGAAATTCAAAACTTTCAGATTTACCTTAATTGTTTCAGGTTTTTTTTTAAATTTAATGCGGATTAGTAGAAATTTTAAAAGTAATCAAAATACAAAATTATAACCTCTGCTTGATTTGAACACACGAATTTACTACAGCAGACGACACATAAGTTGATCAATCTACTTCAGATAATACTGAATTCAAGGGACTTCACTACAATTGTTGATTCTACCACAGTGATGTTCAGTGACATAACTAATATGACTTCCAGTACATGTATTGTCATGTTTATATTGAACCTCAGTTCAAGACTTTATCCAGTACATGTATTGTCATGTTTATATTGAACCTCAGTCCAAGACTTTATCGATTCAATTATTTTTGAACTACGATGTTTACAGTACACAAATAGTAATATAAAAGAAGCTTACATATATACCCAACACCCTCAAATGAATGACAATTCTACATGTAATGAATACTGGTAGCTATATTGCCATGCATAAGATCATATGCCTCTGTATTATACTGAATTATTAGTATATACAGTGTAGAGGGCACCTGGCTTATTGTTTAGAAAAGTAAATTAATTGTGCAAATACAGTCGAACTTCAGTATCTCAAACACTGATATCATGGATATATCAAAGTGATTTGAATGCCGCTGTAACGAGCGCTGACAGTATTAAAACTGATTGGAAATAATAATCTTAATCATATATGGGTTGAAAACTGGTTTCATGCAAGCTGCACCAAATAGTCTTCTAAATTCAAAAGGGGCATAACTCTCATATTAAAAATGTACATCCTTCTAAATTACAAAGTTTCATGACGTATTCTATTCAGTGGTTTCAGAGGAGTCACACGGACAAGAACAGGAATGACGGACAGATCAAAAACATTATACCAGCCACAACTCATTGCATGGGGTCTAAAAATACCAGGGTTCTCACTAGGATTTTTAAATGAGTCCGTGGACTCACGATTTTTGGAAAGGTTGCGTCCCAGCTAAATTTGATGAGTCCCAGAACAATAAGACTGAGTCCCGATTTACTGGTACACTCGCATCAGAACAATTAATTTTTAAACAAAAAAAGTGTCTTTATTGCAATAAATGAATAAAAAATATATACATGTAAAAATACATAGCCACGACGGCTACCGAAAGTGTTACTTTAATTTCATCATAACAAGAACTAGATAAATCACCAAGTAATATTCTATGAATACCTCAAAAACATGTCCAAGCGTACTAAAAGAATGAATAAGAGTTTCTTGGTAATGAAATTGGTGTTTCACTTTCGCTTTCTTGACCGGAAGTTTTGTAGATTGATCCCGACTTCAAAAATCTCGAATTTTCTCGATATTTGGGACGCGTCCTTAGACGAGTCCGGAAACGCACCGTTTTAAACAATGTCGCGTCCCAGATCAATTTGCTGCGTATATTACGCAGATTCTTGCGTTAATGAGAACCCTGAATACATGTACATTTTGTAAAATTATAGATGAGACATTTACCCTGCACGCTGGACAGCCCCCCACAAGGACCACCTGTGTTGCTGGCTGTTGTTGGACTACCACTCCGTATTGTTGCTGGTAACCAGGCTGGCCCCCCTGAGGGTAAGCTGGCTGGTTGTAGCCCCTGTTCTCTTTGGAGGGGTCGTATCCCTGATTATAGGCCCCTGCTGGGGGGTACCCTGCCTGCTGATAGGGGGCTGATGGGGGAACAGTTCCATAACCCCCACCTGTAACGAACAAAATCATTTAATGATATGATTCAGGCCAACTAGGATCCACCACGCATACATTTACATGTATACACCTCTGATTTTATTACATTGTGAAGTTTTTATCCCTTAATTGATGTTGAATTGAATTCTATATGAAAACATGAACTGATTGAAAAACCTAGCTGGCAAATGAATTCACTAATTAAAAAATCCATCAAATAATCTAGTCAGTGGAAAGGGTACATAAGCACACATAGCTGTTTTTTGGTGTGTGTGGGGTTTTTTTTACATCCGTTGCCACCTAGTAAGCAATGCCTAGAGTTCTTTGCAAGAGGTACTGGTTGGGGTCCCAGAAACACAAAGTCTTACATGAGGCTCCATTGTAGTAGCGGGGGTTAGAGCATTTAATAGTCCAATGAGGAATTTTAACAAGAGCTCCCAATCTGATTAAAATCTGCTCCTCGATCCACTCCTCTTTTTTTTTTATCTTGTTGCAGCTACGTAGTACTTTTATCCCTTTGCAATGGTTGTCTACAAGCTTTTTCTTTTTGTCCCCAAACTCTATTCAGTTATTCCTCTCTTGATAACAAAGCTATATGTGAAGTATGAAATTATAATCATGCATAACATGTGGTCTAAATAATGCCTATGATCTTTTACTATGAAGTTTCATGGTGACCTTGGATCTCAAAATCTATAAGGGAGTGTCTAAAATCTCTCAATCCACTGTGACAAATGGTCCTGTTACACTGTATACAGTTCAGCTCAGGTGGATCTTTGAATGCCCACTTTCCACTGTGGGCCGGCCAATTGGATCACAGTGGGCATTTGGAGTGGACATTTACCTGTGCGTTATACAGTTCTATACACAACCCACTGTGAAAATGACCCACAGTCGGGCCAGTGGGCAAATAACGTTCCATGCACCTGAGCTGTACTGTATGATAATGTATATCCCCAGCTCTCACAATGAATATTNCTTCCATGCACCTGAGCTGTACAGTATGTATATCCCCAGCTCTCACAATGAATATTGCAAGGGGATAAGGAAAAGTCACATGAATAGGTAAGCATACAGTACATTCTAAAAGACACCAATATGAAAGTTAGGGTTTTTAAAAACCATTTCTTCTGTAGGTGCCAGGCCATCGATACTCATTTCTTCTGTAGGTGCCAGCTAGGCCATGACACTCATGAAAAAACAAGAACACGCATGCCAGTCCTTTTGAAAGCTATAGCCCTGACATTCCATGGTATTGACATCTTTGCTAGCCAAGGGTTTATGATCCGCTCCGCTTCTCTACAACATGTAGAGAAGCGTAGCGGATCGTAAACCCTTGGCTAGCGAAGATGTGGTATTGATGGGAAATAAATGTTTTAGTCTGAATAAATAACACACCTGCTTGCTGGCCTGCTACTTCCTGATAGGCTGGGGGTGCTTCCTTGTTCGGAGATGCCATCTTGTATCGATTTATCTGAAATAGTTAAATCATATCAAGAACATATCTAAATTAAACATTGATATGCACATTATACCTGTTCCTTATGATATATAGAGTTCTACACATATTCTGTTACAGAAGGATGATAGCCTAGCTATCAGTTTATAAGCAGAATGGGTCAACAATCTACCATCAACACATCCTTCACCATATCGGTCTTTAACATTTTCAAAATGTTGGAAGACTATCGAGTAGGGCGGTGTGATACTAAGATTTCTTAAGTTTTTCTACTTCCAATAAAACAATGGAGTTGAATTCTTATATTGGGTCTGACTATATTCAAGAACGCTTACAGTTTCTTATTTTTCCTTTATTCTGCATAGAAATCAATCTAAAATTCAATGAAATAAGAGAAAAGATTGATTGTTGATATTCTTATTATATGAAAATACATGTATTGCAATACCAGTACATTTCGCAGTACAATTGAAAATATCGCACTATAGAGTGATTATTGTGCAAATCAATCGATCAAGAATTTAACAAGTCGGTTAAGTGGTTCATGTAAATGCCACACATAATCTGTCTACATGTATCAATGTATAACAGAACAGAATGTTTATTTCTAATTCAGAGTCCAAAACAGACAAAGTGAGATCATAACAACATTAAGAGAACAGTTGCCAATACATAGAATATACAAAGACTAAATTAAGATAACCAAATCTATAAATGCAATTTTAAGCACCTTTGTATTATATATTTTCGTTAATAAATCTGCCAACAAGATAGGATTTCTTTCTCTTCAGAGTTGAGCAGCCAATATAGTTTTTGCTCATTATTCAAGGTAGAAAATTTTTCATATTTAATATCAATAATTTTGAATATTTCTTGTCTCTGACATCATCATATTTTTGACAAGTTATCAAAAAATGTAATTCATTTTCAATGGTGTTAGAAATGCATAAGTGCATAAACGTTCATCTCTAGGAGTGTTAAATTGGTAAATCTACCCGATTCAATTTTTAACCTGTGGGAAGAAAATTTTTAACTTACACAATGATCTTCTGTAATCAAAATTTTTAACAACAGATAAATAATTTTCATAACCCCAGTATTGTTTCATTTCAACATATGTGCTTAATTTGCCTTCTCTAAATAAATGTAAGTTGGAATACCAGTCTTTTACACAATAATCCTTTATAGATTTAATACATACCAATTTGAATTTATGTTTCCCAAATCTAACAAGATCATCATGGATATTAAATATACTACGCAACTTATGTATGAATTGCATACCATGAATTCATGTGATTTAGATACAGCTTTTTGCTACACTCATATGCATCCTTCGATCAGTAAAGTGAATTCTGTAGATATTCTCTAATCTATACAATATCTAATAAGTGATCTAACAATATCATATGTAGAGGAAACCTTCCCAATTCAGACAGTACTGTAAAATTAGTACTTTTTTTGTGAACACCAAGAATATATTTACAAAACTTGAGATGTATTCTCTCACAGGGTAATTTTTTATCAATGTATATGTGAATCTAAAGGTATGATAATCGGGATTTTTCTATATCATACTTCAAAGACCTTTCCCTGTAACCAGTCTGACTTAATTATATCTATCTTGCTACTGAAGAATAAATATCATCAGTCCCCTAAGTCAATGTTGTAAATTTATGCTCAAGTCTCTGACTTCAGTCTCTGAGGTGTCAATCTAAAATGCTTTTGGGTTAGTAACTAAGTCTTTAATAAGAAGGTCAGTCATAAATTGTGCACTTTTAAATTCCTCTTCTGTCTGTTTGTCTGGTTCTAATTAGAATTGATTGTTTCATTGTCCCAGATGCCACCAGATGGCTGAAATGTACACTCCTCTTCTCTATGGATAGGACATAATTTGTTTCAGCCGATGATTGCAATGAGACTGTTAGAAGAAGTTGACTTTAATCATTGGCGACAATACTTCCGATCAAATCATTAGTCCATAGTACTGACTTTATATACATGTACAAATCAATAGTGCATGCACTATCAAATATTGCCTTAGAAACTAACTTGTCTGGGCAGGGTCAGGAAAGTGGTTCATAGAGAATATTGTTATACAGTAAGGAGTGGGATGATCCACTGGCGCACAGATGCATCGTGATACTCATCTTTGTGATATACGGATCGAGACATGTCTATGAAATTACGATACCTGACATGGCGTTTTCCAAAACATATATGAACGTTTACAAGTCGGGTATTTTTAGTACACTTAGTAGAAAATGAACGTAGAACAATTAAAAAAAAAAAAAACCAAAAGAGGTTTCACTTGCCATTCTACAAAATTATAAACATAGTAAACATCATCTTTCTCAAGCAGAATAGTTTTAACTTTGAGTTGTTTGTATGGGGTTTGCCATATTTATCGGGGTTTGTGCTTTTTCCTAGCACCGCAGAATATGTGAAGTTTTTGGAACTTCATGAGATTATAATAAATAGAAATCTTTCTTCTAGTTTTTAAAATATTGATACAACTACGTATCACGATGTGTCAAATATTGTGATACATATCGATTCAGCTAGAGAAGGTAAAGTCCCGGTCCTGTTTAATTTGTACAGTATTTTTTTGGGGGGGGGGGGGGTGTTGGAGTGTTCAATGTAACATTGAACAACAACCCACAACACATCCCCCCACCCCCAAATTAAACAGGTACTGCATGACATACTAATTACTGTACGTAGTGAAGGTTTTTTCGTTTTCTATTTTCGTGTACATGTGCACATATATACAGACACATTTCACTTGGAACCTTACCAGTTTGACATTTATTCAAATCATTGCTCACCACGATTTTTAATTGCAAAGTATAGGGACTATTTCTAAATATTATGTTATAAATAGATTAGCTGAAATGATCAGCTGTTCTAAAGTAGGCTAATGTTGTTAGATCGGAGGAACATTATGCAATGTCGATTGAATAATGTGCGTAAGAGAACACAGAAGAGCAATTTTCTATTTTTACCATGAATAATGTCCCGAAATTAAATTTCTGAAGTGTTTCTATTCCGTGTCAAACCTCAGAAGATTATATACACTAACCTTTTGTAACGTCTGTTTCAGTGTTTACAAATTATCTACTCGCTGTCACAAGACTATGTCATGATCCCGGACTCTGGTAAAACTAGTACTTTTTAAGAGTGCATTTCCGGAAATCACTTGAGAAGGAAAAGTTTGCTTATAAATATATTTTCATGAAGTTATTTGTTTGCAACATAAATGTCTTTTAATTAAAGTTACTTTTAATATACAAAAAGCTATATCACACTAATACTAGCACACGTGTAGTTCGTAAATTTCTATTTTGTCTTAATTGGTTTTAATCCTAGATATAATGTTCTAGTTCTATCGTTAAAATAATAGTTGACCTGAGCGTAGCCTGGTCACAGTAAGATTATTCTTTCTAATCTAATCCATGCAAAAATATTTTATACCATTTCCTAATTTTTTGTTCGATTATCCAGAGGGAGGTTTTTTTTTCACAGGCGCTTGACGTTTCATATCAAAAAAAATATTCCTGTGTACTAACTAATAATAAAAAAAAAAAATATTCCTGTGTACTAACTTATTGTCAATAAGTTAGTACACAGGAATATTTTTTTTTATTATTATATTGATTGAAACGTCAAGCGTCTGTGTTTTTTTTTTTAACTTCCGATGTTTACCAATAATCGCTCCGGCCGGAGCATGGCTTGGTGTAAAAATGCTGACTGGAGCCCCCAATGTTGGACCTCCAAAATGGAGAGAGAGTGGAGCCCCTGGTCATAAAAGATTGTCAAAGGTGAAGCTACTGAAGTGAATTTCAACACTTAGCTTATTACATCCCTGTACCTAGGTAGACTGGTTCTGTGTTGTCCAATAGATTTGGGATAGCAGTACAGAGCCAGTCCGATGTGGTAAGAGATCAAAATTCACAATTTGACACATTGCTCAGTACATCATCTGTCAGGATTTTTTGTAATACAACTGTATTGACGTTCAAGACTTTTCCCCATCATCATGCACTATCAAACACAAGGGATGACAACAATACCCCCACTATGTACATGTAATGGAATTCTTTGTGTGTTAAACCCAGGTTTTTCAGTTTTGTGCACAATAACTGAAAAAACGCTGTCAACACTAATCGGATTGAAACCATGAGTATGTGTTAATTTTCTGATATATGACAATCTATNAAGAAAGTGCATGAATTGTATATCTCCATAAAGGCAAGCTCCATTTCGATTTTTAAAATTTCTTATTTCCCGTTTCCGAGTTATAGAATTTTTTTTATAAAAAAAGGAGAGTAACTAAAAAAAATTGCAGAAACTTGTATTAAAGATTTGGAGAGTGTGCCTGTGTGTCTATGTATGGAACTCTGTGAACAAGATAGAAGCAAGGTTCAGAGGATCATCAAACCTTCCAAAAATAATGCCCATGAAGAGACGATAAATTTAGTGATTTTCAAGGTCAGGGGTCAAAGGTCAATATCACTATTGAATCTTGTAAACAGGGTTTAAGAAAGGGCTTTCATCAGAGGATCAGAGATATAGAACTTTTTTCATGAAAAAGTCACAAACAGTTTTCGCGCGATAACTCAAAATCAGGATCATCAAACCTTCCACAAATGTTGCCCATGGAGAGATTATGAGTCCTATTGATTGTCAATGTCAGTAATCAAAGGTCAAGGTCACTATTGACTATTCCTTAAAAAACATCTTGCGAATGTGATAGAATTAAGATCAGTCATCAGAGGATCACGACACCATCCACAGATATTATCAAGGGTCAAAGGTCACAGTCAATATTGATTATTGCCTAAATATTTTGTGAATTAGAAGATATTTAATAACCCAATGAGCGGGACCCTCTGTGATTTTGCCGCATTACCTTTTTCTAGTTGTTTCAGTATTTATATTTATTCTGGTTGAGTGAAAGGTAGATTGTGCAATATTGCCATTTCAATTGCAGTAAACAAAAAGTAACTTTGATCGAAGAGAGAGAGAGAGAGAGAGAGAAGAAGAGAGAGAGAGAGAGAGAGAGAGAGAGAGAGAGAGAGAGAGAGAGAGAGAGAGAGAGAGAGAGAGAGAGAGAGAGAGAGAGAGAGAGAGAGAGAGTTTGAGAGAGTTTAGGAACGTATAAGTGCCATGTACATGTCATTTATTGAGCAGAAATTTTCAAAGAATGCACACATTTCTAAATTTTTCCGATTTTAACAATTGGATTTATCTTAACATTGATGATTTGCAAAACACAATATTCTGCGATCATTCTGTAATAAATCACGGTAAGCTGTATATATTGGAAAAAGAAACATATATAATATAATGAGTAAAAAAAGTTTAGCAACAAAAGGTTAAAAAATTATATACTCTTTTCACACAGGCACTTGACGTTTTAAATATATTTGATGAAAAAAGTCTTCCCGTAAAAAAAGCAGAGTGCACAGATGTCATACTAGGGCTGATTAAGCGAAAATTCTTGTTTTCGCAGTTCACCTAGAAGTAATATTGGGTGTAAAGTATTTGATAATGTATCAAACGCGTAGGTAACCCCGCGAGTAGTTTGTTTATGATGACGTGTATTGAGGTTGCCAAAAATGACACTTGTATGTAGTTTTAGATACTTGTAAATAACATCGCTTCGTTGACTACTTAAACCCACGAGTTCTCAGATGTCGCGTTATATGTTATTAGTTTCATGTTACATGTAAAGATCTTTGGATTAACTGTGCATATACATGTATACATGTATACGAACAACAGAACCAATATTTTTAGTACATGTACAACAGGGCAATTTGAAATGGATGACAGTGGAGAATTAAAATTGTAAAATAACATTTTGAAAATGAACATTTTTATGTATTTGAGGATACAAATACGTCATATTTATATATTTCCAAAGAAATGCCGCGTTATTACCCCTCTTATGGCAAAGAGTTCCTTCAGCAGTTTAAAAACAATCAAAGAACCGCCAATATTTGAACATAAATACAGAGGGAACCCAAGCGCTGCTAATTCTATAAACACCTCCCTGTTCATGGATCTGAAGTATCAGCTACATGTAAAAAAGAAAAGTATGTGGTCAAGAAAGCAACAAATCAATATGAGTACTGTATGTGGAAAATGTTAGCTAACTACACACATAATAAGTGAACCAATCAGCATGCATAGCAGTAGATCATCTACTATATATATATATGTATCTACTAGAGATATAGATATATATATATATGTGTGTGTGTAAAAAGTGCAGTAAGGTACCNCAATTTTTTCAATTCATTTATTCACTCAAAACCANTTATGATTAAGAAAATGGAAAAACCAAGAAATATTGTGTACTAATGACANTTATGATTAAGAAAATGGAAAAAACCAAGAAATATTGTGTACTAATGACAACAAATGCATAAACGTAAAGTCAGCATTTCGCAAATTCTATGGTCGTTCTTGCCATTGGGTCAAATGCTTTCTGATGTGTTTCATAGCAATTGTTAATCCGTTCTTCATATCAGACATATACTGAATTTGACTTTGGCTTACTCCGTTTATCTCCTGAACAAGACATTGGGCTCACGGCGAGAGTGACCGGTCGACAGAGGATGTTTACTACCCCTAGGCACTTGATCACACTGCTGGTGTATCCAGGATGTTCGTGTTTGCCCGACTCTTATTTTGTATTCTTTTTTGGGACTTCCGAGATTGATCACTGATTGTTGTCCTCGCCTTTTGATAAAAACACTACCAAAACAAATTCATGAAATTCTGTCCAGAAAATAACACAGAGTATTTGAAACGAGTTTGGTATTATTATTTATCACTCAGTATATCTCTTATTATTCCTTTAAATATGGTTTTAAGTTGTTGAATCCCGAAGTGGATTGAAAATTACCATACATGACCAAATCAAAGAGCTTAGATTTCTAACAATCATAACGCTCCAACATATCACAATCGAGAGGCAGAAGCATAGGTTAAATACGTGAACCAGTCGTCTACACTTATTCTTGACATAACAACATCCTGAGTAGGAGAGAAAAGCTTACATTGTTAAAGTAACGGACCGGACTGAATAAGTCTTCTCCATACAATCAAGTAATAAAATAATTTACTAACATACCTTACGATAGATGAAATGCTCACTAGCACCCTTACTTCTATTAGTTTTTCTGCATTTATACAAATTGAGTCAGATTGGCAATAATTTTTGATGAAATATAAACATTGAGCAATTTTAAGTAAATGAAGTGAATTGTGTCGATTGAATATTTTTATAATAAACGTGATTGGATTGCTTCGTGGTTAAATTAAATATATGATTTTGATCTAATACATTGTCTCAAATCATTTACCTCAATCGTTAGTTTCAATTATCTGCGAATAAAGCCGAGAGAACCCACAACACGATCATTATTTTGAGCAAGTAGTCAGTCTAAATTGAGGAAACTAAAGGTTTGTACATATTGACGAAAAATACAGAATCACATGAAATATTTATTAGAAAATTCAAAGAAAGGCTTCATTTCGAGAGAAGCAACAACAGAAAAATACCTGTATTTAAAATGGTAGAATCAAGACATTCACAGTGTAAATCACAAAAACAGGACCTCGCTGAGAATTGGATCGACCTCGACCATGTGACAAGTGAGGCAGTTAGTGCTTAACATCATTTACGTACCAAAATTGTTCAAACCGTTGAAGCAAGCCAAAATCTGAACGAGTCCGTAAAACATTTGGAAAAGAACACAAGGAAAATGAGAGACAAAAACTGAGGTCCCGTGTCACAGCAGGTGTGGCACGATAAAGATCCATCCCTGCTCAAAGGCACCGAGTGCCCTGCACACGCCGAAATTTCCAGCCCTTCACCGGCACTCGTGACATCTCCATACGAGTGAAATATTCTCGCGTGGGACGTAAAACGATAAATAATCAATCAATCATATGGAGACGACACCATTACCGATGAAGGGCTGCAAATGTGGGCTTATGGACATTAAGCAGGGAGGAATCTTCATCGTGCCACACCTGCTGTGACACGGGACCTCAGTTTTGAGGTCTCATCCGAAGTACCGCCTCATTTAGTCGCCTCTTACGACAAGCAAGGGGTACTGAAGACCTTTTCTAACCCGGATCCAGGTCTTTTACGGTACTTCACCTTCAACTGGTGACATCTCAAGATGAGTGAAAAATTCTCGACGAGACGTAAAACAAACAAATAATCAATCAATCGGAATATCTCTCTGTTACGTCAAAGTCCGATAATTCTAATTACTGGTGGTTTACCATGAACAGCTATCTTTCTTGGTTTTACTTTGGTACAAAATATCTACATGTATTTACATGTGCATGTACTGGCAGTTCGGACAATAGTGTAACAGGTTTTTGTATAATTAATAATGACGATAACTCCTGTTTGGGTTCAGGGGTTAATTTAATCGACAGTTAATGGTGTACAATGTACGTAGTACGTATATACAGCCCTGAAATACATGAAAATAACAATATGATATCACAGAATGCATTGATTAATAATTTACAATATAACTTGATTCCATGAATGTAACATCTCACTCAAAATCACAATCAAGGGAGACAACTCTTAAAGTTACATATTCTGATATGAACAGCTTTTCTCCCAGAAATAATCATAAAAAATACATTATCATAAAAATTTAA
>CAJDSM010021172.1:9354-40457 GCA_903981925.1 Ostrea lurida
TATATAATTAAATGATTTCTTAAAATCATTGCTTCTCTTTCAATAGATAATGGGTGTTTCAGAGAATTTGAATGTAATTAATTAGATGGTTTATTACTATTATGTATATTTTATAGTGGTAAATAGGTACTCTTTCTTTATTAATAAATGCTAATTATGGTCCAACATTAGTCATTTAGAATTTAAAATATTTTGATTATCATTTACATGTATTTGGGTGATGGTATTCGAAATTTATATTTTAGATGCTACTTCAGGAATAACACAGATGAGGAATGTTACTGTTATATATTTGAGATGTGACAATGGAAATCTAAGGCTTTCTTATTTTGCATGACTGAAAATCCTTGACTTTATTGATAAATTCTGATAAAACCAGTGACTGTGTTGGAAAGGCAAATATTAGCTAATATGTAAAATCGTAAATGGATGAGAGTAAGAAGAGTTCCGACATTGTGATTAAAGTGATATAATGCGATGGTACAGAAAATACATTGGAAGATTTAAGAATGGTCGCAAAGAAATAATGAATAAGACTCAACGATGTACTAGAACACGAGTTATATAAGATCATTATTCAATTGTTTGAATAGAGATGATACATCGATTTGATTTTTATTTTTGAAGACATATAATGTAAATTTTCCACATGTGAGAAATGAACACTGAAAAATAGTATCTCTATGTGAATCTTCATGTAAATCACGTTTGAAATTTTCAAAATGTGAATCCATGAAGTTGAAATATTTCAGCTGTGATTCTCACCTAATTTTGCCAGTTAAAAAACTCATCTCCGTGAGACTTCACATTTGAAACTTCAGTTCAAATTGAATTCCGGTTGAATTTTTTAATGTGATTTTACTGTGGATTCTCACTAATTCATTTTAATAGCCTGTGTGAAACTCCACATGAGAACTCAGGTATTGAGTACAGTGAAATAAGTCTTGAATAATGATTAGGAAATACTAGAGTCAAGTGCATGTTTTGTTTTCATTGTGTTAATCAAATAAATTTGTCACATAAAGAAGATCTAATAAGTGTTCATATAGAAAACATTCATAGTGTTCTAGTGTTACTGGTCAATCTTTATTTTAAACATGATACTTTCTATAGTCGTTGTTACGTATTCGCCAGACTATCGAAAATTCGTCGCTGAAGCAGACTAATGCGAACAAGGATATATAAATTTTGGAACTCGATTTAGCGCTGACGTATTTCGAAATGTATAATTCCGAACGTGTGTCAGTTTTTATGTACTAAGGACATTAACTCTTATTCACCGTGACAATGACAACATCATACTTCAGACTAACTTGCTCTGAAAGCTTGTCAGAACTAGAGTGCATATCACTATAATATAATACGTTATGCATTAAGCGACTGATTAGGTTTTTTTACCTAAGAAGAGTCATGCACTAGATAGGTGATTCTTCTATTGTACCTTTAATCGCGCAGGCGTACTCGAGTATCCTGATTGATGGAAAAAAACAACGTTGGTGTCCAGAGTTCAAATATAAGATTTATAATCGACGTGTTATTGCGATTCAATTCGATAATCATAAGTAATAATTGAAATATTGTCCGATTTTACAACACTACTTTCTATAAAGCAATCTACATGTATGATGTGAACAAAATATGGCACGAGTTTTGTTTACATAACAAAGAATTGAGTGTTGTATCTCACTTGTAGGCCTAACTCAACAACTAACATTCAAATGTCCCTGACCATTAGATATACCTATGTTAAGCATTCAATGCTGTATTGTAAACAAGATAAGAAATGGAAAATAACAATTGAAAATATTTAGCTCAAAACATGTCTATGCTACTTTACAAATTGTAAATTGATACTTGAATTCACCTTCTCCTCAATACAATGCACGATTATAGTTGGATTCTTTCGACTAAGCCACCGGAAAAATGCCGGTACACCCATTGTTGGCTCTACAATTCAGCTGCCAGTGTTGCGGCACGCACCTCTGTTGCTTTGCAGTCCGAATTTGTTCGTCAACTTCCTTTGTTACTTGTGAAATAGATTTTGATTGGTTAAAGGTTTTTTTTTTTCCCTCTCACTATCTCTTTAAAGACAATCCTTGTACGACTGCAAATATATTAAAAAAACCAAAATTGAATATCAACATTGATTCTGAGTAAATTTTTATTAAATCAACCTAAATACTGATATATTTTTTTATCAATTACTTAATTCAGAATTTCGTTTTCCATTTCCGTACTAGGTTTTCTAAACTATAGTTCTTCACAATTGTCCAATCAGATTTGTTGTAAGAAATTGTGCTATACAGAAACAACATGGCGGATCAGATTATTCGAGAGCTTTGTAGTTCGCAAAAACTAGAGCGAGATAGAGGGTTTCACAGTTTTGTCAAACATATTGATTCACTGGAAAGCGAGGATGTTAACAGTCTTGAACAAGATGTGTCAAAACTTTTAATAGAGGATTCTTCATGGGAGAAGAAACATGGTGGTCTGATGGCTGCCAAGGCTGTGTTGACGTGTGGGAAGAGTTCCGATGACTTCGCCGTCGACATGGCTTCTCAAACTCTGAAGTACTTAAACGATAAACGAATTTAGAGTTCGGATTGCAGCAGGTCTCTTTACAAACAATATTCGAATGTATTGTTATCAGGGTTGCAAAATACACAGGCAAAAGTTTAGGGGCCATGTGGGCTCCAACTTTCAAACTTTACTAGCCCACAGTAATTTTTGGGGCCCACAGTTGGAATCACAACTTGATAAAAACGATATAAAATAAAGAAAGAAACTTTATGACACTAACATGTTTGTTTTATTTCAATTCATTTCTATTTCATTTTCATTCAATCTTCATTTTCTATTTCATTATTCATTCAATTCAAACACTGACTCTTCGAGTGTATTCGAAACCTTTGTTCTTGTTGTTCTCGAGTATTGATCGTACATTTACAAACGCCGGAGAACACGTGCGTACGAACACGTTCATATGCAGATACCGAACGCTGAGAACGCATGGAAACAAGGCGGAGCAGACTGAAATATTTTTAATATTTGTAAAATTCAACATCCTTTTTATTTTGATCTCGCAGCTTTTGAACACTTATTAAAGCACAATATGTATGTATCCAATATTAGCCTAGGTATAACTGTATACCCTCTTGCTCAGTGATACTTCAATAATGAGCTGAATTATCACCATTTATTTATCAAATTTATCATAAGTGGCTTCTTTATATTTTTGTCAAGAATGCTCGTGTAATGTATTCCAAAACATTAGAACTTTCAGTACCAAGTTTCGCCAATTCGATTATTTGTTTTTTCCAGCTATTAATGATATAAATACTGTACTTCAAGCTATATCAAGGCTTATAATACATGACATGTAGCTACATGTATAATCGAGAGATGGTGCGTGGATCCGCTTGGATAATCAGATCATTTATTTAAATATCATTTGAAATAAGATTCAAAATTTCAAATATAAAATAAAACATTTCAGTTTTCAAACGCTGATTAAACGCGTCATGGTCAGTTTGAACTCAATTGAAGGCGTTAATGAGCGTTTGAAGTTAACAACAGGGGCAAATTAAAATATAAAGTATCCATCGATGTAAAAAAAAACTGACTTTGATTATTAAATTTTTTTAAAATGCTTTCAACGTTTCTGTGTTCTCTTCCTTGCTGCTATTTTCCGCCATCTTGTTCTCAATTCACACTACCTAGCGTGGTGGTGTGGGTTCTCGAGTCTCGAACACGTTCCCGTGCTGTGTTCTCGTCGTTCGGAAACCGAGAATCTACTCATGAACATGAACTCGGAACAAGAACAAAGGTTTCGAATACACTCTTCATCTTCACTATCATACTGGCTTTCATTCTCGCTACTATAATCTACATCGCTTTCATTCTCTCTTTCAGCACTTTCCAAACTTTCATCCTCAACTACCTCTCTTTTCAAATCAGACCTCTCATGCTTCACCTCAACACACTCTCATCAGCATCTACTCTGATCGTTTCCTTTCATAGTCCGAGAAATAATCTTTACGATCTTTCCGTTTCTCAGCGGGGTTAGATACCCCTTCAATGAATCTCCACATGGTGTTACTTACGCAGCCTTCATTTTAATGCTTGACTCGCTTCAAGGTTTATAGAGCGTTTTATTGATCATGAAACAGTGAAAACGAAAGTGCAAGTAAAAGTTGAGTCAAACTGTGAACGAATTCCGGAAAGGTTACGATAAATTTTTACTCGCCATGTAGGCGAGAGAACTTTCATAAATTGGTCGCCCACAAATAAAATTACTCGCATTTGTGAGTGGGCGAGTGGTTATTTGCAACCCTGATTAGCATTATATGTATTCAAAGGGGGTTCGGTCGTATTCTCTTCTCTTTAGAGAAAGAGAAAATCAGACAGGCATAGCCTACATCCACTTTTCTTCTCAAACCTTCATGATATAATTCTTGAAAACATGTAAATGTCGGAACCAGAGACGGTTTACACTTTGATCGACAGGAACTCAGAAGGTGTGCAAAGAGAAGTTGATGTAGGCTATGCCTGTCCACTTCTTTAAAGAGAATTGGTTGGTTGTACTACAGTACAGTGGTTTAGGATATATACCGCAAGAGTTGGCAGTTTTATTTGAAAAGTAAATGATGCACTGCTTACTCCAGTGCTATACAGTACCCCCCCCCCCCTTAAAAAAGAAAAAATACCCACTAGAGCAGAAATGTGTGTGCATCCCTGTATCTTTGTTCACATTGTTGTTGCATACATTTTATATCTTTACAGATAAAACTGCCAACTCTTGTGCTATATACTACACATGGGTACCTGAATTGATATGTGTTATGGTGTGACCGTTTTTGAGGGCGAAGCTTAAAGTAATTGTAAATAGGATTTACAACCAAAACTGCATAATTAAAATAAAAAAGCAATTTATCTGGACCAAACAGCTGTATAAACATATACATGATTTTAGACATTTGATCCACCTTTTCATCGAATGCTTTAAACATTATGCATGATGTAAATAGTGCATTGTGATGTCATATTTAGTGTCGGTGATTACATAGGAGACATGACATATGTTCAACAACATAGGGTAATCGAGGAGTAAGTATAAATAAGATTGAGGAAATATGGGTTTACATGTTGTTTTACGGAATTATGTAACATCTCAGAGCAACGTGAACTTGGGTAGACGAGATTTAAAATGGAAAAATACATGCCAGCTTGCGTTCAAATGTACGCCATTTTGACCAAAATTTTCAAGTTACATAGGTATGATTTGATTTTTCATAAATTTTCTGTATTTTTCTTTTAAGGCCAAAAAAAAAAAAAGAAAGAAATATGTGTGTTTACTATCACCTGCTGAAAAAAAATAGGGTCGGTAGGTCGGAATTTTTTTTTTTATAATTTTTTTTTTTTGGTTGAATAGGATGTTTGTGCTTGTCATTTGTGTAATTATTGTATGTTTGCAGTTTTAAACAGCCTGTCAACTACTTTAGATGTTGATATCTTGTGCAAAGGCAGGGTAAAAATCAGTTATGTTTTGGAGAAAGACAACATTTTTGGAATTTACAAAATCTTTTAATAAAAAGTGTTAGGGTAGGGGTGAAAAAATAGGGTCGGTTGGATGACAGTAAACACACATATTTTTTTTTTTTTTTGCCTAAACATGTATTATGTGTTACCTATAGGGAGAACTTGGCTTTCACAGCCCGAATGATCAATGAATAGATATAAAATGGAAAAAACTCTATACCTAAAAGTAAACCATGTGTACAACAACATTTTCACCCCCTTAATTCAGGCATTACTTTATTAAAGCATATAGTGAGGCTAACCTATTCTCCAACATGGTAAAGCTCAGAAATGATTTTCCTTCTATTGATTATCCCTCACAATGTGATAATGAAGATAATTTAACAATTTTATTCTCTTGAGGGTCTGACAACTCTGACTGTTATGCTGTGACATCGGGAAATTGCTATTTATAATGCAAATTATAGAACTTATTTAGGGTGTCTTGTTTTAAGTTCTGGCTATCTCTTTAAACCCTTTAACTCCCACTCACACCAAAAAACAAAAACAAAAAAGTCATGGAGAATGCAATCTCACAAAGCAAACTCATTAAAATATAATATAATTTACAGTACTGTTGGACAAAATAACAATGTACATGTATTAAAGACCATCAGTTAGATAATCAGGCATGCTAGAAGAGTGAAATGCTGGTATCAGCTTGTGGCACTTGATTTTTTATACTATGAATAACCTAGGACTTACCTATAGGAAATCTTCCTTTTGAATTCAATTGTTGAATCCCTTTCAGGAGAAACATTGGGTGCATTATGTACAGTAGTGGGACCTGCAGTGTATGAGAATTCCAAGTCTGCAATTTTAGAAGGAATTCGCAGCAATCTGGAACGTGAGAGATTGTCCTCTTCTGGCCAGCAGGAACAGGAGGAGACTGAGAAGTTAATGGAAAAACTCAGCAGTTCTCCAGCACGGGTGAGATTTCAGTAGTGTCCTCTCGAGCACGGGTGCAGATTTTTCAGTAGTTTCTCCAGTAAGGGTGAGATTTAGACCTGTGTCATGCATTCAGTCACATCTCAGTGTCAAGAATCATACATGTACATCTCGGTGTTGAGAACTTTACATCTTGGTGTTCGATCAGAATCTTAAATTTTGGTGTTAGGAATCATACATCTTAGTTATAAGAATTTTGCATCTCATCTTGGAATCTTACTACATTTCGGGGTTAGTATGTACGAATTTTATATCTCAGTGGTAAGAATCTTACATCTCGGTGCTAATAGAAGTCTTACATCTCGGTGCTTAAATAAGTAATCTTACACATCTCGGTGCTAATAAGAGAAGCTTTACATCTTGGTGCTAAGAATCTTGCATCTCAATTTGGAGTAGCAAATCTCAGTATTAGGAAACTCAAGTAAGAGACATTGTATTTTATTAGTTGTACAAGTTTATAACCACCATTTTAAGCAATGTGTTTGAAGTACATAGATCATTGTATACAATTAAAGTCCACAAACAATAAATATTATAGAAAAACCTTTTATAAATCATTTCGTGGTATAGATTGGCTATTTCATTCGTTGCAGAAAAGTTCTGTGGATGCAGAGCAGATATTTCATGATACAGCAGGGTGGAAATCTCTGGAAACCTGGATGAAGTGAGTGTCGTGTGAAAATGAACATACATTTTTTTTTTAAATGAATGCATGTACATATGTAGATTCAGCACTATTCATGACATGTTCAGTTCACTGGATACTGATATTCATTTCTACGTTTTAGCTCACCTGATCCGAAGGCTTTAGTGAGCTTTTCTGATCACATTTTGTCTCTGTCCATCTGTAAATTTTCACATTTTCAATTTCTTCTCCAGAACCACTCAGCCAATTTCAACCAAAGTTGGTGCAAATCATCTTTGGGTGAAGGGATTCAGGTGTGTTCAAATGATGGGCCAATTGCCCCCTCTAAAAAGGAGATAGTTATAAAAAATGCAAAAATAGGGCGAGGTTATTTAAAAATCCTCTTAAGAACCACTGGTCTAGAAAAATTGAAATTTACATGAAAGCTTCATGACATAGGGGAGATTTAGTTTGTTAATATCATGACTTCCAAGGGTAGGATGGGGCCACAATAGGGGTAAGATTTTTACATGCAAGTATATAGAGAAAAACTTTTCTTATCAAAAATCACTGGGCCATAAGAGTGGAGATTTACCAGAAAGCTTCTTTCTATAAAGTACATTCAAATTTGTTCCATCCCAGGGATAGGGAGGGGCCACAATAGGGGATCAAAATTTTACACGCTGATGTACAGGAAAATCTCCTACAGAACCACTGGACAGTTTCAACCAAACATGATACAAATTATCCATGATTGAAGGGAGTTCAAATTTGTTCAAATGAAGGACCATTTCCTCAAGGGGAGCTACAGTCCCTGAAACGGTCTACTTTACCATTTTTCCGTGCGGTCAGCGGTTACCGTGCGGTCAGCGGCGTGTCACCGTGCGGTCAGCGTCGTCATCGTGCGGTCAGCAATCAGGCTTTTTCTTTGCATTGACATTCGGAACTCCAAAGAGAAAGCGTAGCTACATGTACATTTATTTTACAGATGCTGCCCGTGTTTGTTTAATGCATTCTTTTAGGGTGTTTGTTAATTGCAGGTATATATGTATTCCTTGTGCTCGTAAATCCTAAAGCCATACATGTACACTCGTAATCCTGGATGTCGTTACAATTGCTAATAAAAAAATACTGTGTTGACAAGGGTACACCGTCCGTGTGTTAATGCATCGATTTTAGGGGTTTGTTAATTGCAGGTATATGTATTCCTCGTGCCCTAAAATTTTAAGCCATGCATGTACGCCCGTAATCCTGGATGTCGTAAAGTGCTAATAAAAAAAATATATGTTTTTTTTTCTTTTTTGCACATACTGTGCATTTAGAAAAAAAAATAATCTCCATGAGAAATACTTGTAGGTTGTATATACATTAGATACTTTACAGAAACACATGTACAGTATGCTTATAGACTGCATATTTTCATACAACATATAGTATATGTGTGTTTTGTTTTATCATTTATATCCATTGATGAATGTATATGTTTTTTTTCTTACCATATATTATTATGTATCTGGATACAATTATTTTATTTAATTATTTTTTTTAGCTAATGATAGAACATATCTAACGAAGTGGAAAAAATTCAGAAACATTCCGAATGATTATTCATAATTGC
The DNA here is from genome assembly GCA_903981925.1 of Ostrea lurida. Classification (NCBI taxonomy): domain Eukaryota; kingdom Metazoa; phylum Mollusca; class Bivalvia; order Ostreida; family Ostreidae; genus Ostrea; species Ostrea lurida. The sequence goes on from CAJDSM010021172.1 coordinate 18,123, forward strand.
GTTCAGCGTGCGGTCAGCGGTCGGTCACGGCAGTCAGCGGTCGGTCACCGTTCAACATTGCGGTCCGGTCGCGTTAGCGTGCGGTCAGCGGTCACCAAATTGCGGTCACCGTGCGTTTCTGCGTGCGGTCACCGTGCGGTGCGTAAGAGTAAAGTAGAACGTTTCAGGGACTGTAATCACAAAATAGCAAACATGGGATGAGGTCATTCAAAAATCTTCTCAAGAGCGAAGAGCCACTGGGCCAGAAAAGTTCAAATTCACATGTAAACTTAAAAAATGAAAGTAAAAATCACAACTCCTGAACAATTGCTATGGTCACTCAGGTGAGCAATGTGGCCCATGGGTCTCCTTTTTAAAATCTGATTTGTACGGTTGAGATTGTATCCTCAGTTTTGACCTAACTAAAATTTTCTATCATAAAATTTCTTGATTTACAGGTGCTTACAGAGTGTAGTGGACAATTGTGGACACCTTTTCAATGACTGTGTCGACCAAGAATTACTGAATTTGATTTTCCAAGCACTTGAACATACAAATCGCTTTGTCCGAGAGACAGGATATTATGTATGTGCATCGCTAGTGTCAATAGGAGTCAAGGGCAAAGGTTAGTGCATGGTTATTCATTACTAAAGGAATACTATTTTGCATGATGGTTTTCAGTTTCTATGAATGATTTTAATCTCATAACAAATGATGCAACAATTTTATCACAGTTGTTTCCCCCAAGGGATTTTCAGTCAAAAAATGATTTAGTCATACATTGCTTCAGAGCTGATGTTTACATACACAGACGGTATTATTGATACTACAGTCTGTCTATCTGTCTGTTAGCACCTTGTGCGTCAAATTCAAACAGTACTTATGTTGTTGTTTTTTTAATTAATAAAACATGGTGCACATGGTCTCAATAATTAGAGAAAGAAGCTTAGTGTTTTTAAGGTCATGGCTCAAAACATCAAGGCCAGACTCACATGGGTAAATCATATCTAAGCACTAACCAAGATGGAAACAGTATCAATAAGGCTAGGATAATCAGACTTGTGTAATTCTTTGAATTTCAATGGATTAATTTCTGGCATTGGTAAATAAAAAATCTGTAAATGTATCTCCTCAGAGACTCTGAGTTTGGAGGAAGAAAATGCTGTGTATCGCCATGGTGACCAGTTTGCCAAGTATATGGCTAAAGGACTAGCAGACAACTGGAGTCAGGTAAAAAAAAAATTGGTCTCAACTTTGAGCTCAAAAATCATTCATTTAATGATAAACAGTCCCAGAATTTAGAAAATGAAAAATCTCATCACATCTGGAATAGAATTTCTTTTATTAATGCAAACATTTAAAATGACTCATTTGAAGTAGTATATACCATGGGATGTACTCCTAAGTTAATGTTATGTGTAATTGGGCTAGGTTCGGTTAGCATCTAGCGTGGCAACCAGGAAATTCCTTCAAAGTTTACCCACTGAAGATGCCAAGGCCAAGTTTTACCCTACCCTGATACCAAGGATGTGTCTTAACAGGTAAACAATGAAGAATTTAATCCAGAATTCTACTGACAAAGTGAAATATTTACATTATCAATGCTTTAGCTGTAAGGTGACTCATCACAGTAAAACTTTATTCAATGGCTTGTTTAAAATCCTTGTATGAAGTATTAATAGTAGTAATATTCGCTATCAATTATTTTGTGTGATTTCTTTTTAGTGATTTTTTTTCTGGAATGATTAAAAATGGTGTTATGATTCTAGGGTCCAACCTTGGCTGTGATTTGGTGCATGATATAAATATCTGATAAAAATGTCTAAAAGACTCAAATATTTTAGGGGGAAAAAATTTGAAAATTGAAAGCGTTATTTGTTGATATTTTTTTCAAATCTACAGATGTTGTACAGTGTACATGCATTATAAATATTTTTTAGGTATTATGTAGCAGAAGGAGTGAGGATATATTCTCAGGACACCTGGCGAATGGTGACAGACGGCGATGGCAAACACCTGGTGGAAAGATATATTGATCATGTGGTCAGTTATAAACTATCCTTAAAGTTTTCTGATTTATACATATTAGTGTTAATGTATTATTAGTTACATAGTTTGTAGTTGACCTTATATGGTTTATACATGGTCAGTAAATTGATCCATATGGGGCGAGAGCAGAGCTCGAGCCCCATATGGAATTTACTGACCATGTATAAACCATATTAGGTCAACTACAAACCATGTAACGAATATATCTTACCGACTGTCTTTTTCGAAATAGCATAATGTATAAAACTTGCATGTTGATGAATCATGTATCGGTACATGATGCACTTTGGTCTGAAGCAACTATGACGTCACACACAAGTGACGTTAGAAATTTTATAGTTTACGTAATGAATTTGAGTTCAGTTTGGAAATTCATTTCAACGACCGGAGTTTATTCATTTGAGTAGTCAGACGCTTCAAAAGCAAATTGGAGACAGAAAATAACTCATCTCTTAACCGTGTATTTAAGAACTAATGGCTCCTACTGACTATGTATGGAATATACATGGTCTTCACGAGATCAATGTAAACTAATGGTAATGCTACAAATTACCAGGCGGTAAGATATACATCTATATGATCATTTGGTTAGTTGTCAGAACTGGGTGTAGCCTGAATGATGAACGGAATGTTGGTGTATCGTTAAACTCACACAAATGATGAGTTGTCTGACTTGTAAAAAGAACAGGTGATGTTCTTTGACTTGTGACTTGAATGCTTGGTGATATACAACATGTCATGAATGACTTGTGACTTGAATGCTTGGTGATTTATAACATGTGTTGAGTTCTTTGACTTGTGACTTGGTGAGTTACATGTACAAGTAAGTACGTGGACTCATCATGTGTTGTCTGAATTGTAAAAGAACATCTGGTGAGTTGTCAGACTTGTGCATCGAAGAAGTTACAAGTTGTGTGACTTCTACATGTACATTGAACTGAATTCTTATTATACCCCCCACCCAATCTACCATGCCCTCCCCTCCCCCCTTCCAAAGGAGAGGAGGAGAGGGGTATACTGTTTTATCCCTGTCTGACCATCCGAAACAAATTTTCTCCAAAACTGCATATCACAGCCACTTGATACAGCTTACTCCGGATATAATGAAATTCAGGGGACCAACCTTTTTCTTTCAATATAACTGAAGTTCAATATAAGCGAAATCAGTAACATGTTGACTGCATAGCTTGAGACGATTGCCGTGTAATGTTTATATAGTCAATGTCTTGCATATTAATGATATTGATGATATCGATCCCGGTTATAAAACGATGCAATCATCATTATTTATTATCAATTTATTATTAAGTTGCAAAGTTTACAAATGAACAATGGACTAAATGCATTACTCCAGATACATGTTGGATTACTTTCGTTTCCGTTTCGGCGAAAAGTCACCAAACTCCATGGCTTCATCGATGGTAGCATACTGTTTTAAAAATCATCTGATCCTTGTTAACGTACTGGGTTTAATTCCAAAATCCTTTGCTATTTCTTATTTTTATTTCACTATATTTTCCACTGCCGTTATAATTTCAAGTTTAATAGTGTCCAAATGCAATGACGTTTTTCTTTTTTTGAGGAGTACTGTAGATTCCTAATTAAACGCGAGTAATTTATTATCGCGTAATTTCACGAGGAGCATCGATCGCGAAATAAAATGTTTTGCTTTTATTTTTATGGTACTAAAATACATGTAAACACTCTTCATTAATACAACAATCGCAAATTTAGGTTCTCGCGATTTGACGTGTGAGAGTCAACTCGCGATTATAAAGTACTCACGTAAAATAAGGATCCGAATCTACAGTAGCCATTCTTGTACGTCTCTAAGCTAACTGTGAAAGTTGTTATACCCGAGTGTTAAATTACTCTGCAATGAAAACTTATCAGGTGAGAAACAAATCAATACCCCTCCTTGTACCCGCTTGTGTAATTAGTGTTACATGTACCAACCGTGACAATAGCTCGGCTGAGGGACTTCAGTATAACCGTTATAAAAACAACACATTATCACCTCAGCGGTCCGAGGATTGGTTTCAATATAAGCGATATTTTAATATATGCGATTTCAATTTAACTGAATTTCATTTGCAAAGAATATAAGAGACTAAGGTTGGGGGTTGACTTTTATTTCAATATAAATGATATTTCAAATTAAGTGATTTCATTATAAGTGGAGTAAGCTGTATTTGGTATATCACTTCATCTAAGAGTCCCATACTGCGTAATACCGAATTCAGATCTTTTACATGTTACCTTCCTGTTAACTGACTTAGGCACTATTTTTGAGTCTTAATGTTGTATAAATATTTGTTGTCACTTTTTTCTCAGAAACTGCTTATCACAGCCACTTGATATTTGGTATATCACTTCATCTAGGGGTTCCATACTGTGTAACACCGAATTCAGACCTTTTGCATGTCGCCTTCCTGTTAACTGACTAAGGCAATATTTTTGAGTCTTAATGTTGTATGAATATTTTTGTCGCACTTTTCTTGGAAACTGCATATCATAGCCGATATTTGGTACAGTGCTTTAAATACCGAATTCAGATCTTTTACATGTCAACTTTCTCTTAGCTGGCTTATTTTAATTGAAAAGAGCACTAAAAAATAAAATTTGTTTGACAGACCAACATCCTTACCAAAGGATTAACAGTAACTTTATTTACCTTAGAGCGGGGGGATCCTCAGTGAGCAGTAGCTCACAGATTCCTTGTTCTTGGTAGAATATTTTTTATCATATATGGTAACAATACGCCATCTGGAATTTCCAGTATTAAGTTTTAAAAACTGAATTGTAGGTGGCGTATTATATCGAAGCAACAGGGGCAGATAACCATGCTGTGAGGGAGGCAGCCTGTGCATGCATAGCAGAATTAGGATCAAAGGTATGGAAGACACTGTAGGAAATAGTGAAATGACTTCCTTACCAGTCACACAGCGTGAAAGGTGGAAATCGTGATGAGAAGCATTACAAGAGTGTTAAACTGTAAGCACCAATTTTTTATACCCACGCCAACGATCAAGGGCCTGAAGGTTTGGGGGGGGTATATGGAATCAGCAATGTCCGTCTGTCTGTCTGTAGACATGATTGATGTTTTGTCCCGGGCATGTTCTAATATTGTCGAGTGAAGCCAAGCACGGAATTTTCTGAAAATTTGTATTACACATTACTCACCATAATGAAGAGTTGTGCACTTTGTATTTCATTTTGATTGGACATTTTTCTTCGATTTACAGCTTTATTCCAATATATGGACTTAAGACATTGTGTCCGGCACTTGGTTCTAAGAAACCGTCTGCAGCGGATTTTCTGAAATTTGTATAGCGACATTACTCAACCAACTAGATGTGCACCTGGTATTTTCATTTTAATTGGACGGATTTTTCTCGATTTACAGGCGTTTTCCTATATATGGACTTAGACATTGTTTGTCACGGACTGTTCAGATAAACCGTTGCACGGATTTTCTGATGAAATTTGTATACACGATTTACTCACCATATGAAGATGTGCACCTGGTATTTTTCCATTTTATTGGACCGATTTTTTTCGATTTACAGGCCGTTTTTCATATGATGGACTGTAGACATTTGTCCGGACCATGGTTCTATAGAAACCGTGGTGCACGGACTTTTCTGAAAATTTGTATACACATTACTTCACATAAGATGAAGATGTGCACCTTGGTATTTTCATTTTATATTGCCGACGTTTTCTTCGATTTACAGGCGTTTTCCATATATGGAACTTAGACATTTGTCGGTGGACATGGTTCTAAAACCTTGCAGCGATTTTCTGAAATTGTAATTTACACATTACTCACCATATAAGAGATGTTGCATCCGGGTATTTTCATTTTAATTGACGATTTTCTTCGATTTTACAGGCGTTTTTCCAATATATGGACTTGCACATTTTGTCCTGGGCATGGTCAGAAAAAGCTCAGGCAGTGGATTTCTGAAAATTTGTAAGTAGCACATTAGCTCAGCCATATGAAATGTGCACCTGGTATCTTTCATTTTAATTGCCATTTTTCTTCGATTTAGCAGGCGTTTTTTCATATATGGACTTAGACATTTTGTCCGGACATATGTTCAAAAAACCGTTGGCACGGATTTTTTCTCGTGAAAATTATTAGTAGCACTATTACTCACATATGAGAAGTGCATCCTGGTATTTTAATGTTTATTGGACGATTTCTTTCGCATTTACAGGCGTTTGTTTTCCCATATATGTGACTTAGAAATTTGTCCGGTGCATGTTCTAAAGAAAGCCATGCATGGATTTTTCGAAACATTTGTACATTCATTATTATATGATGTAAGATATGCCACCGTTGGCGATTTTTCAAGTTGAAATCTTTTATGTAGCTTACTTTTATTGAAATGTACATACATGCATACATACTGATAATACATATTTTCTCATTTTCTGTCGATAGGCGGTGCACCTCATGCTGAAGCCGGTGCTTTGCTTTATACGTTGGTTATGGATGCGAGCTGTCTGGTTAGCGTTGAATAGAAGCGGGTTCCGTGACCCTCCAAACCAAAGTTCATCACTCTCACGCCCGACCCGTTCCAGGCAATCCTGTACCTGCTCGAAATGTCTTACAGACTGCTCCATCCCAAAGTTTGGCAACTCGTTTAATCACCTGCCGGGCAAGCTTGCGAAGAAGCGGTGGTCCCAGCATTCAATTTCTACGTTGGCCTAGCGACCCATAGCGTCCACATGACTTGCCGCTAGCAGTCCGCAACTTTGAACTGGGTGTTGTTGGAGGCGTGGTGAAGCTTTGCTGAGGAAAATGCCAGCTCGCTCGACTGGCTGCGCAATATTTTGCAGCTCAAACAATTCTGAGCGGTAGTGGCCGAGGGACCATCAAGCGGTGGCTCGAGCGTATAGCGGCGTGCCTATAACGGGGGCAAACTTCCTGTGTAAACCGGTGGTGAACGGTAATGCAGGTGATGAATTTTTTTTCAGATCGCTCCAGGAACGCTCCACAGGAAGTTCGGGGCGGTTGTGGACCGTGGGCCTTTCTAATATCATGCTGAAACAAAATGGCAAACACAAACATTCATTCATCAAACCTTCCACAATATATTGCCCATGGAGATGTGAATGAACCCTATGATTTGCAAGTCAAGGTCCACTATTGATTCTAAAAATCTGTTGTGAACTAAACAGAGGATCACATCGTTCACAGAAAATCATCAATCCTCTATAAATTGTTACTGCGTGGAGGAAGGACTGAACATTCAGTTTTACAAGAAAAAGTCAAAGATCACTATTTGACTATTGTTCAAAAAAAATCTGTGAACAACATATATCTAACGGTGGCCACTACATCGTGTGACAAAGTTTCTCAAAACAGCACGATTGTATTTAATTAAAAGATATGATGAATATAGTAATAAAGTCATGTGATAAAAGATGGAAAAGTATGATATTTGAATTTGCAAAAAACATGTTTTTCACAAATTCTATTCAGTAAATAATGAACAAATAGTCACTGGCGATTCGAACTCGGACCTGCGGTTTACAAACCGATGCTGGTACCTATTGAGCTATGAAATTATACAATCAAATTGAATGAAGCAAGCTATTCGTAAACTATTTAAATCGCCATCTTGTGGCGTTGGGTTATAGAAGAGTAAGCTTTTAAGGTAGTGGGCCTACTTAATCCATCACTCAGTGTAAAAGTTACAACCCAACAATTGCTATTTTACGCTTTGCTCTATTGACCAGGTGAACGTTGCTCAATGTCATGACACTATCCTCTGGGTCAAGGCAACAATTCTGTGAAATATTATTCTAACCATGCACTTAGTGAAAATTACATGGCCGTGGTTGTCTCGTTCGCGCTGCTATTCCGGTGCGAGATCTTCGACTCGTATGCCCAGGATCTTTGTCCAAGCGCCGCTTAGTAGATCCAGTAATTGGAACTTGACGCTATACTGTAGGTCCACTTGGTCCAGGACAATTCATTTGAAAATATTTATCAAATTCCAGTCACTCGGTGAAAGTTTATATGCCCTGACATTGTTAAAGCCAACAATTGCATTGTGATCTTGACCTTTTTTTAGGTTTTTTTTTTTTTGTTTTTTTTTTTCTTTTTTTTTTTAGCTTATTCAACATGTGATCTTGACCTTCAACATGTAACTTTGGCTCAAGATCATGACATTCCTGGTTTCTCGAATTATTCCAATCCATGCCCTTATTGAAAAGTAATGGCCCGGAAAATATTAAAACATTATTGCATGAGTGACTTTGACCTTTGAACTTGACTCAAGGTCATTTGTCCTTCGGTGCAGGGCAAGACAATTCTGTGAAATATGTCAGTCAAATCTTAAATAGATAGGTCAAAAGTTATGGCCAGGACAAACTATTCATTCAATGGCAGATGACAAACCCATAATATTAAATTGGCAAAGTAAACAATGTGTGTTAACGTAATCATAAGTCCGCAAAACATATATATACAAAATCGAGTGTAGGGCACAGCGACCTCCGACAAAAGCGAAGGCAGGATCAGTGTGCATGGAGGAGTAAGCATCCTCGGCTGACCGGTCACCGCCGTGAGCCCATAGTCGAAACAATAAACGGGTTTACCGTCGTCAACATCTAGTGACAAAATGACAGTCTCAACAAAGGGTATGATAGCGAATTCAAGTCAACATATGACTTTAGTGATAATTTGTAATCGCAACCAGGTCATATAGGGACTGTAGAATTTGCCGAAATGATGACTTTAAGCGAGATTCGTTATATACCTGCAACATCAACTTTTTTGTTAGTAAGTTGGCCTCGCTTTATAAAAGTCCTCATAGTGCATGCATGCCTCTTGCGTATCGAATCAACTGAGAGACATACACACCATAAGCAGGCGATAGTGTAATATAATGTCTCAAATTAGAGATTGTTTTAGATTAGTACATTTCACACCTTGTACAAAAGATTTTCACCTATCCCCATTACTGCATGGTACAAATCCAAGCTTCATGTGGTAATAACCAACCATGTTTTTGTAATCAATGAGTTATTCAATGATTGCAATGGTAACATCAAGGACATGAGGCCATTATATCTGATGCTTTCTGAATGGTGTTTCGGTTAACAGAATGGCAATGGGACATTGAATATTCAATGAAACGGTGTTTGCGGTTAACAGAATTGGCATGGGACATTGAATATCATGATACACGTGTTTGGTTAACAGAATATTGGCATGGGACATTGAATATTCATCGCACATGGTGTTTCGGTTAACAGAATTGGCATGGGACATTGAAGTATCTCATGTACACATGGTGTTTCGGTTTAACAGAATTGGCATGGGACATGAATATTTCATGTATATAAAAAAAACCAAAACCTCAGCAACAACACTAAAACAAGATGTGTTTGTGAAACACGAATGCCCCGTATTCCACATGCCAGTGGAGGTCTTGTCAGAAGGATTATGCATGTGAAATGAAAGTCTATCCCTTACCATCAATCAAGTTATGAACAATTTTAAAGTTTTTGAAATGTATGGTCAAGTTCAAGGTCAAGCATTTTGGGTACAGTAAAAGGGCTTGTCCATAAGGATACACACGTAAAATATGAAAGCCTATCTCATGCCATTCAAAAGTAATGGTCAATGTTAAAGTTTTTGAAAAGTAGGTCTAAGTTACAAATCTCAAGGTCAGGAGGTAAAAGTTTTGTACCCACGGAATAGGTTTTGTCATAAGGAACATACATGTGAAATATCAATTAAAGCCCTGAGTACTTACCATTCAAAGTTATAGCTAAGGTTAAAGTTTTCTGAAAGTAGGTCAAACTTCAAGGTCAAGGTCAGGAGGTCAAAACTTTTGGTAACCACGGAAAGGTCTTGTCAAAGGAACACACATGTGAAATATCAAAGCCCTAGTACTTACCTTTCAAAAGTTATAGCCGAGGTTAAAGTTCTAGACAGAATGACAGACAGGACAAAAACAATATGCCCCCCGATCTTCGATCACGGGGTCATAAAAAGACGTACGTCCGCCATGTTGCCGTCTCTATTTTGCTACTCGCCGTCTAAAGAAATTTAGACGGCAGTCATGTGACGTGTTCTCCACCAATGAACTGAGCGACATTCTAGTTCGAGGCAAAACAAAGAGCAATACACCCCCTTTCTCTCTTCTACGTATCTCGTTGCAAATGCCTCATCTCGAACACTTCATTCCAATAGATAATGTGTATGAATTGGGCTAATCGGTTACAAAGCGATATATCCAGCAATCGGGCTTAATTGTCATTTAAAATATTCTTGAGAGAGACACAGCATATCTGATCTGTTTCTGCAAGTTGTCTGAATAGTAAAAAAATGCAGGGAAGTCCTTTCCCTCTTTCCCGAAAATGTCCAAAAGAGTTCTTCTCACATAACATTTGAAAAGATATGGCGGACACTCTTGAAACATGGATGTTCAGAAGATATTTTGAATGTGTAGAAGAAAAACCCCACTGCTAATTCTTCAAAACTACTCACTGTACCTCACCTGGTCATTAAATACAGGTAACTCCCCTAAGGATACTAATTATTGAACCCAGCCAATATCAAATTGCACCAATCAAAATCAATACAATCTTGATTAAAAGATGAAAAATACAGAGGAACAGATTTCACAACAAATTTTTGATTTCTCGTGTAAAACATGCACTAAGTATGTTGTTATTTAAACTTCTCTCGCCCCTCGATTTGGTCTTTCACTTCTTTTAGCACCAAATATTGTGGTACTCAAGAAAAGTTTACCAACATAAACTTAGTAGTTTGGGCTATATACAGACTGTGGATATCGGGCTGGATACCTCAGTGGTTAGAGCACCTGACTAGTAATGCAGGGGTCCTGGATTTGATTCCTAGTTCAGCCACACCTTTATATATTACATATGGCGCCGTTGACCACCCTTGGACCTGCAGGTGAAAGTCCTGCCAGGGACAGAGAGAACCTGGGATGCGTGTCTTTGAGGGCAAAGACAAATCAAAGGAGAGAGGAAAGTAGTAGTACGGACTAAACAAGCCTTAGATATTGGTCTGGGTAGCTTAGTGGTTAGAGCACCTGATTAGTAATGCTGGGGTCCAAGGTTCGATTCTTGGTCCAGTCACAAATTTTCTCCACTCCTATATAGTACTACAGTAGTTTATCATCTGCCCTGGGTTATTCATCCTCACATCAAGGGTCCCGAGTACATTTGTAGCTGTGTCCACGGCCACATTAGTGGACTCAGTACCCCTGATGTTGTGAGGATGTGGATTATATTGTTTTCAGTTTAATATTTACATTCTGGAAGCATACTGCTTTGTACTTCTCGAAATGCCTTCTTTAAATGGGGCATTATTATTTGGTAAAAAGTAGTTAATTAAAATTTGTTTTTATCAAAAACAATATCAAAAACAAATGTCTCCCCCTCCTCCAAATTGAAAGTGCTCCAAGTTAAGACCCACCTCCCTTGCATGTACTAACGTTGGTATGGAGAGAAGAAAGCAAAAGCAGGAAACAAAGACATATTGAAATGGTAACTTTGTGCTGTGACAAAAAATGATGAAGAAAATATTCAAAACTATCCAATAAGAAGCTATAAGGAAGTGTTCACAAGCTATTTTTATATTGACACCCCGCCTCTTAGATATAGACATGCGCTATAAAATTTATGATATACAATTGAATCCTCCTGTCCTGAATAATATGCACATTTGTAAATGAATTGAAGCATTTATAAAATTAGTTTTCAAGTCTATCTGATAATCCTGTATAGGATTAGTATTTGCAAGCTATTTTACATCCACACCTCTCTTAGATCCACCTAACTTGTAGAAAATTATTGGATTCTCCTGTCTCAGACAGTATGCACACTAAAGCATTGTACAAATATCAAATCTACCTGATAAGCGTTTACAAGCTACACCCTCCACCCCTGTTTGGATCCCCATATAACTTGAAGGAAATCCTGTCCTGACAATATGCACATCTATAAATGGCAATGAAGCATTGTACAAAGTTTCAAAGGCTATTTGATAGATCGTATAGAAGAAGACGTGTTCCCAAGCTATTTTACACACCTCCACCCCTGTTGGATCCACCATAAATTGAAGGAAAATAATTGGATCCTCTGTCCTGAAATATGCACATCTACAAATGAATACAGTAAAGTTTCAAGGCTATCTGATAGCTCGTGTAGAAGGAGAATTGTTTACAAGCTATATTAACAACTCCACTCCCTGTTGGATCCACCATAACTTGAAGGAAAATAATTGGATCCTCCTGTCCTGAAAATATGCAACATTACAAATGGCAATGAAGCATTGTACAAAGTTTCAAGGCTATCTGATAGCTCGTGTAGAAGGAGAAGTGTTCACAAGCTACAGTCCCTGAAACGTTCTACTTTACCACACGCACACAGAGTGAACGGTGACCGCACGCTGAACGCAATTTGGTGAACGGAGAACGAACGGTGAACGCATGCTGAACAATGAATGAGAAATGACTGAACACTGGTAACCCACAAACTGTGAACGCACGCAGAATACTCGTGACCGCACGGAAAAATGGTAAAGTAAGAACGTTTCAGGACTGTATTTTACACACTCCACCCCTGTTGGATCCCGGCCATAACTTGAAAAAAAATTATTGGATCCTCCTGTCCTGACAATATGCACATCTGCAAATGGCAATGAAGCATTGTATCAAAGTTTCAAGGCTATCTGATAGCGGTGTAGGAGGGAGAAGCGTTCACAAGCTATATTACACCTTCACCCCTGTTGAATCCACCTTAATTTGAAGGAAAATAAATGGATCCTCCTGCCTGACAATATGCACATCTACAAATGGCAAGGAAGCACTGTACAAAGTTTCAAGTCTATCTGATAAGTGGTTTAGGAGGAGAAGCATTCACAAGCTATATATTACACCCTCCACCCCTGTTGAATCCACCATAACTTGAAGGAAAATAATTGGATCCACCTGTCCCAACAATATGCACATCTACAAATGGCAAGGAAGCACTGTACAAATTTTCAAGTCTATCTGACTTCCGGTTTAGGAGGAGAAGCATTAACAAGCTATACACCTTCCACCCCTGTTGGATCCACCATAACTTGAAGGAAAATAATATTGGATCCTCTACAAATGGCAAGGAAGCTGTGTACAAAGTTTTCAAGTCTTATCGAATAAGTGGTTTAAAAGGAGAAGCGTTCACGAGATTTTGACAGACAGACGGCCAGAAAGTACAAAAACAAATATGTCTCCCCCTGGAAAAGGGGAGACATAATTAGCAACATAACTATTGAGAAATTAAAACTGAACATGAATGCACAGAAATATAATTTAATGCATTCAAACTCTGGTATCTCAAATACCATGGCTTTGCAAAGTGGTTCTGAAGTCCCAACCACTACTAAATATACTTTAAAGGCATATTGTCTAACATATTCATCAGCAGAAACTTAATGCGTATTGACGTTAAAGAGATTAAAAAGGAGTAAAAATGGTAAATTGTAAAAAATAAAATGAATATAATTGTCGTTTTTGTGAAGTTTGTCTGCCCAGAGAATCTGATTAATTATACGAATCTATACCAAGATTCTGATGACGTTTCCGATAACTGTCGACAACGTCGAAGAGACGACGTCACAATGCTATCTTTAGGCACAGCAAGGTTAACAGTTGAAGAAAAAATACACATTCTATTACTTAGATATATTCTATGAACTGCTGTATTATTTTTTTAACTTCCTAGTTTTATATGTACTTGAAAACTTGATTTTCATTGTGCTGTTAGTCATTTTGAGAATTTTTTGCCGTTGAGGCCCCTTGGTAACTGCGTGTGAGCACGCGCGAATAGCTTTCCAAACGAGTTCAAACTAGGGGTCATTATGAATAAAGGCGGGGCTAAATCGAATTTTTGTCATCCTGGACAAGAATTCAACGAAACTGTATTTTATTAGTTTGGAGTAAGATAACAGTAAATATCTATTTGGTAACAAATATTTAATTTAATATCATCATAATCTTACGATTTCAATGCATCTTAAGTGAAATAAAAATATTGAGATTTTGTTAGACAATATGCCTTTAAGTATTTAAATATCCTCGATGTTTCGAATACTCAGATATGACGAAGTATTATCTCAGTCCATTGGTGCGAGATTACGAGGTTTGACTGTCCTTGGAGTTTGACATACTTAGAAGAAAACCTTAACCTTTTGACAAGACCTTTGTTTTGATGCAAAACATTTTTGACCTGATCTGTTTTCGAAAAAACTTTAACTCTGTGGCCAAAAACTTTTGAATGGCTAGCATTACCAACTCCGTAATTAAATGATAAGGTGTTTGGAAAGTACCACAAATGTTTTAAAATTCCAAGCAAGTTTTTCTCATACCTTAGTATGCTTTGCTGTTGTGATAAATTGCTTATTTGAAAGAAAACAAACATTGCAGCTAATACGTCATTCAGTCACAATAAGACGTCATGTGCTTTAAGTTATAGGTTATAGACTTTGTATGGGATAAAATGACGACTGAGTTTTTTGGCGCGTAGACAGACCGAGCTTGCAAGGTCATTCGCGACAAAAAACGAGGTCGTCATATTTTTCCATGTAACTGTAAACTTTTTCAATACTTTCAATTTCATTAGGAAACGGTACACAATAATTAATTTTTACACTTTTTTTCAATTGATTAATATGACTAAGAGATAAAAACACGAAAAAATTTGAAACTTTAAAAGTTTGTTGACATTTTAACAGTAGATTGTCATGAAACGTGGGCTATTATGACGTCACAATCAATTTTTCCACATTATCACAATTATGGACATCAGTTTGCGGGCGAAAACTTCTAAAGGAAAAAGAGATGAAATTGAAAGTATATAATAAAAATTGTATACGTCGACAATACGACGTCACAAATGCAACTGTTCACGTCGACTGCATCACTTTTCCGCGTTAAATGAGAGGCTTATTTTATTTGCAAGATGTTTTAGGATCTTCGCCTGCACAATGGTAGCACCGTCAACATATTACCCAATTTATGACCTCATGACAATCCGGGAGTCTGAACTACTAATTGACAAACTTTAAAGGGGCATGGACACGTTTGCTAAAAATGTTCAATTTTTATGATTTCATTTTTAATGTTTACAATGATCACTCAGGGTATTTCTAATGGTCAGCAAAAATATTGAACGCCATTAATTTTGTTGAGTTACAAGTGAGATACACGCACTTGCAATTCTTCACTATGTAAACAAGGCTAGAGTTCATGTTTTTGTTTACCTATATTGAATATGCTAGTATACGTTCTGTTTTAAAGCAGTTTTTTTTAATATTACAAGTTCATTCTGAACACAATTAAACAGTTTCTTAGTGATTCTCACATCTCATTTTGTTTTAAACATGGTATTTTCGTTGAAGCAATCTTTATGTAAACAATAACAAGGGACGAGCCTTGTTTACATCGTGAAGAATTATAAGTGCTGTATATCAATTGTAACTCAACAAATGACGTTCAAATTTTGCTGACCACTAGAAACATCATAAGTGAGAATTGTAAACATTAACAAGAGGCCCATGGGCCACATCGCTCACCTGAGCACAGCTGCTTCATTAAGAAGAGCAGTAGTTGGGATTTAGAATGTACCACTGTAAACTAAATCTAACCTATGTCAGGTGGAGGCATTATCTGAACCAACTTAAATCTACTCCATATCAGGAAGCTTTCAGGAAAATACCCACTCTTCTGGTTCAATGAAAAAGATTTTTAAAGAATTTCTCTATATATCTGCATGTAAAACTTTGATCCCCTATTGGGGCCTAATCATACCCCCTAGGGTCATGATTTGAACAAACTTGAATCTCACTATATCAGCTTTCCTGGTCCAGTGGTTCTAGAGAAGATTTTTAAAGATTTTCCCTATATATCTGCATGTAAAACATTGATCCCCTATTGTGGCCCATCGTACCTCCGGGGGTCATGATTTGAACAAACTGAATCTCCACTATATCAGGAAGATTCCATATAAATTTCAGCTTTCCTGGCCCAGTGGTTCTTGAGAAGAAGATTTTTAAAGAACTTTCCCTATATATCTGCATGTAAAACTTTGATCCCCTATTGGGGCCCATCGTACCCCTGGGGGTCATGATTTGAACAACTTGAATCTCCTCTATATCAGGAAGCTTCCATATAAATTTCCAGCTTTTCCTGGCCCAGTGGTTCTTGAGAAGAAGATTTTTTAAAGATTTTCCCTATATAATCATATGTAAAACTTTGATCCCCTATTGTGGCCCCATCGTACCCCCAGGGGTCATGATTTGAACAAAACTTGAATCTCCTCTATATCAGGAAGCTTCCATATAAATTTCAGCTTTCCTGGTCCAGCGGTTTCTGAGAAGAAGATTTTTAAAGATTTTTCCTATATAATCATATGTAAAACTTTGATCCCCTATTGTGGCCCCATCGTACCCCCGGGGTCATGATTTGAACAAACTTGAATCTCCTCTATATCAGGAAGCTTCCAATATAAATTTCAGCTTTCCTGGTCCATGTGGTTCTAGAAGAAGATTTTAAAAGATATTTCCTATTAATCATATGTAAAACTTTGATCCCCTATTGTGGCCCCATCGTACCCCCGGGGTCATGATTTGAACAAACTTGATATCTCCTCTATATCAGGAAGCTTCCATATAAATTCAGCTTTCCTGGTCCAGTGGTTCTGGAGAAGATTTTTAAATGACACCACCCTATTTTTGCATTTTCGCGATTATCTCCCTTTGAAGGGGCCTGGTCCTTCATTTGAACAAACTTGAATCCCCTTCACCCAAGGATGATTTGTACCAAGTTTGGTTGAATTTGGCCCAGTGGTTCTTGAGAAGAAGTCGAAAAATGTGAAAAGTTAACGGACAGACAGACGGACGACGGACAACAGGTGATCAGAAAAGCTCACTTGAACCTTCGGTTCAGGTGAGCTAAAAATGAAAATCTAAAACTTTTAGCTCAAAACGTGTCCATGCCCTTTAACCTTGGCCATAACTTTTGAATGGTTAGTGAAATGGCTTTCATATTTTACAATTGTATTCCTTGTGATCTGATTTTTCTTTGGGTACCCTAATTACTTAAGGTAGATCTCTACATCGTCATAATGGCTGACTTCCTTTCGAAATATGGATGAAAATATCACTATCAGGGTTATATATCAATTCATTTCAAAATTAAATGCCTAGCCGACTAGCTCAGTAAGTTAGCACGTTGCCTTCTGTGTTGCAGATCCCGGGTTCGAAACCAGCAGGGGTTTTAAATTTTTTTCAAATTGCTTTCTACTAAAACTGCATTTTTTGACGAAATTGAGTGAATTTGAAACTTTTTATTTTCAAAATATTGTTTAACATATCCTCTATTTTTCATCCACGTCAAATTTCTCTGGTGTAGCATTCCACCTTAAAAAGCAATTTGGGGGCATCAGTGTTTCATAAACACATCTTGTTTTATAAATATACTGAACATGTCAGTCTCCTTGGCAAAGAAATAAATCCACGGTTTCTGTACAAAAGATTTAATTATTTTGTCACATGTAATGAGAGCACAATAAAACAAGATGGAGATGAAAATGTCACTGTACAGATGCGAGATAATCCTTAACTTCTGGAGGGGTTAGCCGTCGGAAGCCATCTTTATTACAAATCCCGATTTCTATGTTGTCTTCAGTCATTTGGCCCTCAAAACTCTCTTTCAGGGTCAAAATAGCAGTGTGGACTGCATCTTCTAATTCTAGATTATCACTGTACCTGTTAGAAAAGTTAATAGGTAGAATTTAATACCTGCAAAATTTATCAACATGCAGAATATGAATGGCTAAAAAAGATTATTGTTATACCCATACTAAACAGTTCCTACAATATTCCTTACGAAAAAAAGTCCAACATCATGACTGTTGGACCGGATAGGCCGGAGGAACTGTTAAAATGGACTGTTGGCCCGCTGACATCATGTGGCGCTAAATTGTGTTATCTATTCCTCCTTCGGCAAACCTCGGCTGATTCTGGTAACCATCAGTTAGATGTAATCAGCTGAGGTGTGCCGAGTGATTTATTCCAGTCGTTTGGAGTTATAAACAGAAATGGCGATGGTCGTTTCGCTGTGGCAGCAAAAACACAATAAAAAATGTGAAAATATTCTCGGTGAATATCTGTCTCTTCGGGATAAATCTGGCGAAGAATTGATCGACATCTAGGCTGGCCTGTTGAGGAAATTCTACTGTTTAGTAGGGGTATTATAACAAAACAGTTGTTGACAGGGGTCTTGGGAAACAGTCGACCTGTTGGACCAGAGTGCAAGCTGTTGCCCGCGGCCTACGGCCTTGGGCAACAGCTTGCACTCCTGTCCAACAGATCGACTGTTTCCCTCTACCCCAGTCAACAACTGTATACTGCGGATCAATGTCTGGCTGTTTCTTTCATTTTCAAAAAAAAACTAACTCCATGACTCATGATCATCTCTGATCAAATACTACATGCATATACGGTCACCACATGGTTTACATACCTTTTTTCTAAGAATGTTTTCCCGTTGACAAAATTCTTTCCCATTGCTGTTGCCTTCCAAGCAAAATATGCTCCCTACAAAGAATAAATTTTGAAATTTTCAAGATATGTAATCTGTTGCTCAGGGACTTGGTCTATAGAAAAATCCTTGCATATGACACTAAATTATTTTTGCAGGCAATTAACCTTGAAAAAGTGAAGATAATGAACAGTGAGCAGCCTAAAGAAAATAAAAACAGAGAATATGGTAAATTTGGACTCTTGAAAGATTATTGGTTATATAAGATTCTTAGAAGGAGTTAGCATCCCCTGTTGACCAGTCACATCTGTCAGGAGCCCTATATCTTGATCTGGTAAATTGAGTATTTAAATCTGTTTTCAAAATCAGTACATAAAGATTGGCCTAACAATAATGAATTGGTAAAAAAAACACCACCCGACAACATTTGACCTACTTAGTAGCAGGCTGTAATTGCAAAAAAAAAATAAAAATCATTAAAACCTTAGAATTCACAAAATGTTCAAACTTTAAACATTAAAAATTCATGAAAAATGAACTTAATTGATCATACACACAAGTTGCTCTTATGTATCAAATCAGCTGAGAAAAGTAAACACTATGTGCTGGTGTTAATGGTATTTTGAAAGGCACACTTACAGCTGTATATACATGTAAGTTGATGATGGAGAAGTTGAAATCATCCTATTTGTCATAAAGTTAAGTTGTTAGTTTACTCTTAATATTTTTCTTCAACAGATTATCCAAGTATGAAGCAGATTTGTAGTAGTTACACAATAGGTTCAATTGGTTATGTACAGAAGGACGAAGACGGGGAAAAATGTCACGAGGACGCGCAGCGTCCGAGTGACATTTTAACCCGCCTTCGTCCTTCTTTACATATAAACCAATTAAACCTATTGGGTAAGTCACATGTATCAGAGCAACCCCAAATTATCATGAATTTAGGACTTTCATTTCTCGCTCGGAATAGAATATGGAAGGTCGCTGAAAAATAATGGAAGTAGACGACGCATGTGGGGGTATTTTTGATGTGGGTGAACTATCGGACAATGATGAACCAGCTAACGGGCGAAAAGGCAAAACCTTGGGTGAAATAGAAAATCTGAAACGTGGAGATTGTGATTGTAAAAAACAAGTTCAATAACTGTGAAGTATATTTCAAATTTTGAAGGATGTCAGTGGTTAAAGCAGAGATTTTTTTTCCTCTGTGTTCTTTAAGACAGTGTAGAAAATAATTTTGTTTGCTGAAATAGAAAGCCCGAAAGGATAAACACACACTGTTCGTTGATTATTTGTTGTTTTAATACATATTGAGAGACCGCTCCAAGCACAGGGCTCAAACGCACGACCCGCCGTTCATGAGGCAAGAGCTCTACCATTGATTGTTTGTAGAACGCTGTTACTTATATGCAATGATGTGTTATGTCATGGTTTTATGAACGCACTTGTGCCACGCCTATAGGGTATCGGTGGTTATGTACAGATACCCACAGCCTAAGAACAAAAGAAATTCACTGCTGCTATGATACATGGTCTTTTACTTCAAGTTCACTCGATATTGAATGGACATAACAATGAAAGTGAATATGTTTGAAGACCTATCTCCAAGCCTATGTAGATATTATCAATGAGTATTAAACTGTGTATAACAATGCAGTGTTTTGAATAACTGATCACAAGATATGACCATTTCTGAGTTATCATTATCTTTTGAATTTCAAATTTTGATCATTTTCTGGTATTTCTTAGTTCTTAGTAGAAGAAAGTTATGCATTGTCAGTACTATAGTATCTCTTTGTCGCCATTTGCACTGTTTACAAACTTTGTGTTCATCTGCCCTTGTAATATACATTTGTATTCTTTACAAACAGTGTGATTGCATAAGACGACAGATAAGAGTTGTTCAAAGCGATATCCAAAATGGTGATCGTTCACCAACGTATTTGTCATGGTAAGATCACGTGACCTACATTACCCGTCTGCAGGCAGGTAATATGGTCTCATAATAACGGCTAATGAACCAAACAAATTCCTAAAATCTAATTTGCAGTATGACAACCCATCTTGTGTATTAAGACTTTATAAAGTATATGACTTGTACTTGGTATTCATTGGCATATTGACATTCAAATTGCTACTTCTGGGAAAACTGAGTCCCTGTGGGACATCTCGCTTGTATGATTATAATCATATAATATATGCTGAATATGTGTATACATGTATAAAATAAAACTCCTATGGTATGGACAGCCTATATTAACTAATAACACGGGGGTCACACTGAATAGATATGGGTCCAAACTGTACACTGGGGTCACACTGATATAGATAGGGTCAACTTACACTGGGTCACACTGATATAGATAGGGTCAACTTACAGCTGGGTCACACTGTATAGAATAGGGTCTCATCCTCATCTTCATCCCAACCAGCAATCAACAAGGACACACCAAATGGACGGACACCTCTGGAATGCCAATACCATAATCAATCATTATGTCAAGTTAATCATATATAGATAATCCCTGTAAAGTCAATATATAATACATTGTGTAGATTGTTAATCCTTGATTGCAAACTTTAAAAATCTCACAAGAAGTCTTCAACAAGTTCCTAAAATTTTATCAAGAGAAATGAAGTGAAGTGCAAACTTGGCCTAAGATGAATATAGTTTCATTTCTCTCTCTCTTTTTCCCCCCTAACTCATGATATTAAGTTGACACCAAACATCAAATCTTTGATATATTCAAGTCTTTGACTGAACATTAGGAAAATGCCCACTCTTGGTCATTTCTATGTAAAGCGGGCCTTACACAAAATGACCAGGGGCTATCATGTTTCCCATTATTCAGCCAATACACTTTGTATAATTACAAAATTTACACTGTATACACTCCTAATTCTGAATGAATATATTCATCAAAATTTTCAGTAGCAAAGTGTTTACATTCAAACAAAATGGATTCAAAATCAACAAATTATTTAAAGCAGATTGTCAGTTTAATTAAACTAGTCTCTGAACATTGTGGGCTTTTACAGCTCAGCTGAGTAAAAGTACTCTGTATATAGAATCTATAGGAAAATATATCAAAACATGTACTGAAACATGATTTGTTTGTTTTACGTCCCTTCAAGAATTTTTCATGAGATGTCACCAGCTGTAGGTGAAGTAGCACAGATTTAAACCTATGATTCGAGCTCAGGGTTGCAGCAGTGAGGGTACTTCAACATACCAATGTCTGCCATGACACAGTTCTAATACGCAAGACCCATACATTCTCACTTTTAAATGCCAAGTGTTTGGTGAAGAGTAATCACTACTTATGTCTTAGGTTTGATATGGCTTTGGTACAAGTGGGACTTGAACTCATAACTTTTTGCTTATAAAGCAAATACTGTACCACTGAGCTATCATGACATGTGTGTAATAATTCATGAACTAGAGCAACAATAACAATCAAAGTGGATACTTCCCAAACTGCATCTCTAGACATACCCCGACTGTGTGTATTCCTGCATGACATTGGCAATTCGGTGAACTATCTGCGCTGTGGGGATATTCTCTTGGTAACCTAAGTAGTAGTTCTGGGCTAGCTTTCTTGCATTTCGCAACAAGACTCTGAAATGGAGAGAGAGAAGGAATTGAAAATCTCACATTTTATTAAATTTACATGAAACATGGATTGTGAAGCATTTTAAATCATTTAATTTTATTTCACGTGAT
>CAJDSM010021173.1:5013-18925 GCA_903981925.1 Ostrea lurida
AACCAATAGTTACCAAGAGTACAGAGGCTAGCCGTAACCAATAGTAAAGAGTTGACAGAGGCTAGCTCGTAACCAAATAGTTACCAAGAGTACAGAGGCTAGTCGTAACCAATAGTTACCAAGAGAAGAAAGGCAGGGGCTAGTTGTAACCAATAGTTACCTAGAAAAGAAAGGCAGAGGCTAGTTGTAACCAATAGTTACCAAGAGAAGAAAGGCAGAGGCTAGTCATAACCAATAGTTACCAAGAGATGAGAGGCTAGCCTTAACCAATAGTTACCAAGAGAAAACAGTAGTACAAGATTCAGACAGTGAAATATTTTTTATACTTTACGGGGCAGATTTTCAAGAGGGCACATACATATTAAGGAATTTAAAATTGTTAATTCCCCCCCCCCGAACCCCACCCCCCCCCCCAAAAAAAACCTTTTGAAAACCTCTTAGATAGAGGAACTCTTGAGGGAGTTCAAGGACTTCCACTATATTGCACATTAATCTGAACTGCTTTGTTATCAAAAGTATTGCCTGTAAAAACAACAGAGTAACCTGCAACATAAAATTTAAAAAAGTGCGTTTTTTCTACATCATTCAAAATAACTTATTGTTCCAATTCAGATGATGTTCACCATTTTGGTTATCAGATATAACTTCATTGATTCAAATTCCATAATTCTCAAAAGCTGCAATCTAATGTTACTTCAAGTGCATTGTCAATGAATTTCTCATCAAGTCCCGAGGCACAACATGTGGGTGAATATATACGATCTGAAGTTATGGTTACAATAAATATACTACACTTAACACTTTACTTACATAGATATTCTAGCTTCCACCCAAACTTTTAAAAACTTAAAAATCTTACCAGTAAATTTTTGCTTCAAATGGCCAACAATTAATATATTTCTAACTGAAAAAGTTATTTTTACACGCATGCAATAATCAATGAAAATTAGCACTGTCTCACTATTATTCTTAATAAATATTGACAGGAAGTATTTAAATTTCAATCTAAAGAGGGTGGGAGTTTTGTCATCCACCAAAATCGCTAGCATTCATAAATCCAATCCATATTTTGTCAAAGAAACTACCATACTGCAAATGGAATTGTTTCTGACTAATACGCTAATTGCTGCTGGAATTTGGACAGTCCGTGGCAGTGTTTCTCTATAACAAAAAGCAACCCAATCACATCAAACTCTCCATTGTGTAACAATGAATAAAGTTTTTAAAAAAGCATGAAAAAACATTTGCAGAAAAATAAAAACCACATACATCTGATTGCATCCAATTTAAAGCTATCACAAATATCATCCTCACATTGCATTGCTTGTTTTCTATTGCTTATCTTAGAAAAGTGAACCACAATGGTGAACCACAATTATAGTCCAATGCTCTACTCTAATTACTCTGGTCATAAGCAGAAAAGAATGATCGCTTGTTCTGACAATATGGCACAAGCTGCAAGTTGTAGGAGACAGACGATTCAACATTGGAATTTCCTCTGTCTGTTGCAGTCCGGCCGGAATATGGGACCTTGGGAATGAATTCTAATTAACAGCACCTGCAAAAGAAAAGCATGCAAGTTAAGTATTGCTATACCTCAGAAGGTTTTACTAAATATTGTTAAATAGGTGAATAAATTTGCTATTTCTTCTGAATACGTATAACGTTCTTGTGAAGTAGTTGTGAACTATCTGCTTTTCTGAAATTTATTTACCGGTTTGTTATGTTTCCCGCGTTTTCTTTTTCGGAATATCTCTATGTTATCAAATACGCTAGGTTAAATCTTGATAACTCTAATTACCGGTCATTACCAAACAACAATAGGCCCTAAGTAACGGCAAACTATCTTTCTTGGTTCACTTTGAATATAATGAGTACCCTATTTACTAGCAATTCCACCATTAGTAAGTTTATTGCCCCCCCTCGACAGCAGCTATTTCCCTCGTCTGCGCCTCGGGAATAGTTGCGGTCTTGGGGGACAATAAAACTTGCTATTGTCCTCATAGCCAGTAAATAGAGTATACCGGTACACTGTGGGTTTATTATTTACTGTTTTCCCACCGAGGCGCAGGATTGAGGAAATAGTTGCTGTCTTGGGGGAACAATAAACTTGCTATTTGTCCTCATTAGCCAGTAAATAACAATGTTGGGTTTATTATTCTGAAAACTTTTAATCACGGAATATTGCAATTAATTATGACTATGAAGAGCTGTCTGTGTACTTACATATTCCCATCATACTATCTAGAGTCAATCGTTGTTTGCTAACCTCCAATGGAGCCCCAGGCTACAAGAACATGCAATATAATTAATATTGTTTCACTAAAATATATATGTTTACTTCCTATTTTACTTTTGTATCAATAAAAACTGTACATGACTACAATCAGACTGAAAGACCAGACCCTCATTGGATGCTACTGTATTAGAAGGCCCGAACTTTCAAAGATTGCAGTGCACTCCTTACATCTCAGATACCACTCAAGTGGACCATAGGCACACAAAATTAACCTTTTGTGATATATCCCTTCATAAAGTTCTCAATAATGTCCTTGAAATACATACATTGTACTCATATAAAGGTACGTAACACCAAACTTCAGAGGAATGATCTATTGTAATTAGTTTTGAATTTACTGAAGCACATAAATTGAATTACTCTGCATTTAAGGGGTTACTATGGTAATTAGTGTTATCTTAGCTCAGATTGATATCATCGGTGCAGAAACAATGGAGGCCAAACAATACTACTTGTTCAACATAGCTAAAAAGCATCATCAAACAATGTGTTTTATGCAGAAAATCATACAGGATTTATCAAATACAGAGCCAGAACTAACCAATAGTCTCCAATAATTTTGCTTCAGTGTTGCACACATTTTAGTGAATTAAGAAAACACTTGGCCATCATCAATTAATAGGTTAACCAATGAGATTGCTAGAGATTCTTATTTCTCTTTGCATTCAGTTTCAAAATGACCTGGTACAATCTTTAAAAGCAAAATCAAGTCTAATTATCTTTTTCGACCTTGCTGTCATACATACTGAAGAAGACGCCAGTGCAAGACCATTGAAAAGATAAATGGACAACATTGTAATATAGGAAAGTAGAAATCTTGGGCTCGAACCAAGGATTCAAAACCCGAGACCCCTTAATAATACTAGTAGGCACTCCAAACCACTGAGTTACCCAGGCCAATATCTACAGTCCATATAGAGCTTAAGCGCCTAACTACTACATTGCTCTCCACATTTTCATCAAGTAAACCTTAACTCACCTTTGATATAATGGGTATTTTTTTCCGCAATTTCTTAAATATTTTCTCTATGGCATGTTTTGTCTGAAAAATAAATTTTGCTCAATGAAAGGAAAAAACATTACATAGCATTTAAGTATAAAGTTTTTCATTTAATTTTCATAAGTCATCATTTTAGATGTAAATTGAATGTACCTGGGTGTCAGTGGCTAATCATCAAGTTATTTGTAATTCTGAAGGCCCTTCTCCTCTCTCTCTCTCTCTCTCTCATAACTGCTATACGGAAATACAAATTGAGAATTGGGCAAACACTAAAAAAAAACATTCCTGGATATACCCAGAGGTGTAAGATCAGTGTTAATGAGGAGTAAGGCATCCCCTGTAACCCGTCCACACCTGGATATACCAGAGGTGTAACATCAGGTGTCTTATTGAGAGTAAGCATCCCCTGTAGGACCGTCACAACCTGGATATACCAGAGGTGTTAATCAAGGTGTCTATATGAGGAGTAAGCATCCCCTGTAGACCGGTCACACCTGGATATACAAGAGGTGGTAAATCAGGTGTCCTTATGAGGAGTAAGCATCCCTGTAGACCGGTCACACCTGGATATAACAGAGGTGTAATCAGGTGTTCTTATGAGGAAGTAAGCATCCCCTTAGACCGGTTCACACCTGGATATACCAGAGGTGTTAATCAGGTGTCTTATGAGGAGTAAAGCATCCCCATGTAGACCGGTCACAACCTGGATATACCAGAGGTGTAATCAGGTGTCTCTTATGAGGAAGTAAGCTCCCCCTGTAGACCGGTCAACACACTGGATATACCGAGGTGTAATCAGGTGTCTTATGAAGGAAGTAAGCATCCCTGTAGACCGGTCACACCTGGATATTACCAGAGTGTAATCAAGGTTTCCTTATGAGGAGTAAGCATCCTCCTGTCGACCCGGTCACACTCGCTGTTGATCCCCTTTAATCTTGAATCAGGCGTCTTTGAAGGAGTAAAGCATTCCCTGCTAGGACCGGTTCACACTCGCTGTGATCCCTTATCGTGATCTGGTTGCTTATGAGGAGTAGGCATCCCCTGTAGACCGGTCACACCCGCTGTATTCCTTTATCTTGATCTGGTGGTCTTATGAGGAGCAAGGCATCCCCTGTAGACCGGTCACCAACCCGCTGTGATCCCTTATCTTGATCTGGTGTCTTTATGGAGGAGTAAAGCATCCCCGTAGACCGGTACACTCGCTGTGATCCCCTTATCTTGATCAGGTAAACAGAGTAATACAGATCAAATCAATGTGTCAACATGCCCTTAACACAATGGAACAAACACAAACTACCGAAGTGACAGCGTTGTTACTGGCAAAACCATGTCCATTATGGACAAACAGGACAACTTTGGGAACCCAAAGTGACAGGTTGTACTGGCTAAAACCATGTCATTATGACAAACAGAGAATTTGGCATAATGCTGATTTGAATGCCGGGCTAAAATCCCTGCAACATCAAACTTGGTTGACCATCTAACAGAGTAATTACCTTTTCACAAAGACTACTGAATAATTACTCTTTAAATGAGACTTAACTACCAATAATTGGCTTTTCTTTTATTAAGAGAGACTACAAAATAATTACTATTTTCAATTGAGACAGCCTACAGAATAATTATTACTTCATGAAATATAACTATGATGTTTTTCACAGAGACAGCTTTAAAAATACCTAGAACTGTCCTATTCGGGACTAATACCCCCCACAGGACAGCACTTAAATAACCAATGCAACAGATTTCTTCAAGATTAAACCTGACAGAAGTTGTCTAACAATGGTAATATAGTAATATTATTGTTTGGAGGAAGTTGCAGACAATGCACATAGGCTTGGTGGTTGGAAAAAAATTCTTCAGTCCAAACGTTATATATCCAAAATTCCGACAATCTGCACATCTCCAATTATGTATTCTAAAACACCACTTAAGTTTCATTAAAAATCCTGCAAGTTGTTTAAGGAGTTGCGGATAACACACTGAATGCATATACATTGGTAAAAATACCTAAGTCCAAAACATTCATATGTTGTACATAAATTGTCCAAAATAAAATCCTGACAATATGCACATCTCCCTTATGTATTCCTAACACTCCACTAAGTTTAATTAAAATCCTGTGAAGTCATTATGGAGGAGTTGTGGACAACGTACTACAGACAGACAGTACAGGGTGAAACACTATATACATGTACCCCCAAACTTCGTTTTACAGGGGGTATAATTTATACTCTTTTTACTAAAAGCACAACGAAATAATTACCCACTTAGACAGACAACGAATAATTACCCTTTTACTAAGCAGAACAAAGGCCACATGGAGCACCCTAATGTCAGCAACAACATTATACAGCGCAGAAAGGCACTTAAATTGACTGGTAGCGCCTTCTTTCAGGCAATGCTATTGGTCGACATATTGTACCTTTGTACTCTTCAGGGGCTTACCTGCTAATTCAAAAGAAATTCTTCAAAAGCAAATCAGAAACAAAAAGTACCCTATCATAATTACTTTGATTGTTGTGAAGATGCCTGCAATGCATAAAGATACGTAAAACGAGAATATTTGGCGCAAAAGTAATTAGTGCAATCCAGCAATGGAAAACTTTTGGCAACAAACTTTTTATAGTGCAAAGTACCAACCTGGTCCAATAAATTTATTGTCATTGAATCCCTTTTTTAGCCCACAGAATTAATTTAGCGCAGCGGTATGCAAGGGTGGGACGAATACCGATTACCCCGATACAGATCAATATATTTCTCTCAAGATACGTTTTTTCGATTACAGGCACTGTAATATACCGGTACGACCGGAATACACAAAAACGACCTATCAAAAAAAAAAAAAAAAGCGAAAGTAAACATTGACTGGTTCCAGGAGGACCAGTCTATAAGTTTGGCGGAATTTATGTCACAGTCCACATCCAAAATCGTCGTTTGAAGTTGTCATGAAACTTAGTTTGGAAATGGCGTCACGATACAAAGAAAATCGAGATGCCCGGGTCCCGGATTTCAAAGTCATGATTTGGGATACTTTTGGATTTCCAGTCATTTTCGATATCAGAAAGTAGAAAAGTGCATAAAAATATCAGACTATTTGTAAAAGTTGCCGTCTACATTCAAAAACAAACGGGGGAGCACAACCAATTTATCCCTTTCATTTAAAACGTCATCATGCCGAAAAAACTTTTATTCTTACAACTCTATGATCTAAGTATATAGTATCGAGATACATGTATCGTATTGCATGAGTGTATCGAGATACGTATCATAAGCTTTGTGTACGCAATTACGTTAAGGTCTCCCATAAGAAAATGCAGTGATAAAATGATGTGAAATTACACCTCAAATTCACAATACCAATTCTAATTGTATTCGGTTAAATACGAGACCATACTTCCCATAAACTTGACTGCGACCGGGGTATCAATACATTTCCCACGTACTAATTACCCCGTGACGTCAGCTATGATTACGTAACACTTTATTTTTTGGAAAACATCAACAGGCCCCTCTTACATGCAAAATTTTTACAATATGCGTGTTACCACGGAGAATTTATTAATAAGCTCAAAAAAGTTCTGAAAATGGCAAAAAATCAATACAACATATTGGACAACCCTCCGCGAATTACCGAGAGTTGCCCACAGTCTTTAGATACTGTACCTTAAATATAATAAGTAAAAAGTGTTGCTCGCAACACTTTTCAAAAAATATAAATAAATGCAGAATCTATATTCCAAAAAATTGTGTAACTGACTGTAGCAGGTTATCGAGAAACTGGCGCATTGTTACAGGCGATAACCCTCTTTATGCAAATGAGCCCATTGTATAGATGCAGAAAAGGGGCGATTTCAAGGTCGCGATATAATGTAGATATTACATTTGCGCATGATGAATATCGAGAATTTGAGAGTGATGCAATACTAAGGAAAATGAATTGTATAATAATTTCACGTGAAAATTTTACACTATACCATTTTATCTTTTGTTAGCCGTAGTAAATAAAGACTAAAAAGATGACATTTTCCCTACGATATGAGTTCAACGTATACATATGACGCAATTTTGCATTGTGACGTAGATGCCGCGAAAGAGCAGTACAGTAACTGCGATTTGAAACCTTAACCTAGCTGCGTATCGTCCCACCCCTAGTTGTATGTTTGCGCTAAATATTCTTGTTTAACAGTATATTAGAATTACGCTTTATGCTAGAACGTGTTTGTAAAATACCACGCATCCCTGCTTCAACATTGTTAGCAGAGGAAATTCATGTGGAAATGCCCCCCCCCCCCTTTTTTTTTTTTTTGAACAGTGATGAATCATACCTAGAGAAATTGAGTTTGATATCTACACTTGCAAATCTTCATTTTGACAAATATATTCAAAAGAGGAGACGTGCACATGTGGATGATAGGAGTTATGATGACAAGACATATTAAACAGATATCAAGAAAAGCTGTCGTTTCAAACAGATAGCCAAACAAAAGGAGCTGTGATCATGGGATGTTTGGGTCAAACTTCCAGAAAACCATTATGCCCATGTGGGTTGCATGGGGAATACTAATGAATAGTAAAAATCTGTATGTACCTTTGCAGCCAGACCACAAGGAAATTCTGTGTCAAATCGATTGCTGAGACCAAATCTGAAAAAAAGAAGAGAGAATATAATTTTCATACAACACATAAATGTATTTCATATTGGACAATAATGTGAATATCAATTAATATTGAAGCCACACGCACTTGTATCGCTTTGGTTTGAATTGACTATTAAAAAGACTAAAAGAGTACTCTTTGATAGTAAATTTGAACCCAAGCAATGTAATTGTCGAACAGAGTATTGAACTAACAAAACGGATTCGTTTAGCCTACTCCAGCATACTAGAGGTTCAATCATGTCAAGATACTTTTAACTTGGCGCCGCGTAACATAAGTAAGGTACGTTAACCGAGGCTCTAACTGGTTGGAGTACGTTTAGCCCAGCTTTGTATCCAAGCCTACAGATCCGTATTCATTGATAATTTGATAGGTACCCTGTTAAAGGTATTCATTTACATTAATAGGTACCCTGTTAAAGGTATTCATTGATACTGAAGATTCAAAATTCCTCAAGCCCGACGTTCGGGACCAACTTATTCTGGATTCGGACTCTGCATTTGAATTTGTCGTAACTCCAGGGACTTGGCATTATTATTGTTATTTTTTCTTAATTAAAATAAAAAATTGACAATTTCATACATATTGTTATTATTCATTCAAAACAAATAAGATGTTAAATGTTAAAATATGTGTTACCAATGTGGACTTGGACATTTCTTCCTTGGTCTTGCCTAAAATTCACCCTTTAAGTCCCATACTTGACCATCATAAAAATAATTTTGAATACCTAGATTCAAGGGACCCAGGTTTGAATCTTGATCTGGTCCGCTGCATTTTCTCCCTTCCTGTTGTCACTACAGTTTGAATGCCCATGCACTTTCCCCAGTGAGCCAGCCACTTGGAATCACATTAGGCATTACTTAGGAGTGGACATTTACCTGATAGTATAATTCAGATAAGACAATCCTCTGTGTTCTGTGGACATTTTGATGCCCACTGATGCCAATGGGCAAATTAATTTCCACTTGAGCCATACTATATTTGGAGCTACAGACTCGACCCTGGTCCCTGGAACCGACAGGTGAAAGTTGCTTGTCAGGGAATAAAGATTCTAGATTGATGTTTTCAAAGTTTAAAGACATTCAAGGAGAGAGGCAATCAGATGAGTTCCATCGCTGGTGGCCAGATATTTCAGTTGGTAGAACCCCTGACTGGAGATTCAGGGGGCCCAGGTTCAAATACTGGTCTGATCCAATGCATTTTCCCCCTTCCTGTTACTTTTGGTGTTGTTGACCTCCCCTGGACTTGCAGACTTGTTAAAGTCCTGTCAGGGGCAAAACAATCTGAGTTGTGTGTGACTGTCTTTGAGGATAATTTAAGGAAGGAGAAATGCAGTGGTCAGACAGGTTTGATTGCCTGTCGCCAGCTAGTTCAGTTGGTAGAGCACCTGACAAGAGATTCAGGTGGGCACACGTTTGAATCATGCCCGAATCATGGTCTAGCTGGTTTACTGCATTTTCTTCCTTCCTGTTATAGTATATCAGCTGTTTAGGAATCTCAAATTAAGATAAAATTCATGAGGTTTAGTTTCATTATACCTATCATATAAAGATGAAACAATGTCCTGTGTGTACATTTATACAAACTTTCCTGCTCTTTCCAAAACAAAGGAAGTGTGAGAAAAAGATTCAAAGGGCGTTGCTAGTATGAATTTCTCTGAATACCTTCACTAGCCTGTAGATATCATCAAAAGCATTGAAACAACCAGATACAGGTGGAATTGTACTTGGGCAGATAATACTGTCACAGTCGCTTCCAGTGTCACACTCACCGTGTAATGTCACACTTCACAGGGACCGACGACAATAAACATGATAAACAAAAATCAATAACAAAAGCTTACATTGTGACATTTCCAGCACCCCTGATTATTATAGGATCGGGTAAGTTTATTGTGTAGTCTGGGACAGGTGTAGAATCGGAGAGTTCCTCATCTCCTTCTTCGTATATTATGTCAAACGGATCGTGGTCTGCCATTGTTGTTTTTGCTCACGATGGGGAATATTTAGAGCTGATGACGCAAACATAAAGCGTGAAGATCAAGGGAGGTAAAT
The DNA here is from genome assembly GCA_903981925.1 of Ostrea lurida. Classification (NCBI taxonomy): domain Eukaryota; kingdom Metazoa; phylum Mollusca; class Bivalvia; order Ostreida; family Ostreidae; genus Ostrea; species Ostrea lurida. Next base: position 15,029 of record CAJDSM010021173.1, read on the forward strand.
CTGAGTGCAAAACTGCACAAGTGTCATATGCATCCATTTAATATTTCGAAAAAAGGCCTTCAAAGTGACTTGCTTTATAAAATTTACCCGTATTGAATTTTTTTTTCACTAGATCTATAGCACACCAAAGAAAATTTATCAATTTCATCAAGTAATATATTATTTACCACGAATACGAACAGTTCTATGTATAACTTAACATTCAATTTCAACATGGCTGCGCCCATGAAGTTTTGTAGACTACGGATTTGTTCAACATATTCAACAATTAAAACAAGATCAAAGCATAACCATCTGTTTAGACATTGTAGGTATGTACATTATGCAATACCGAAAAATTGCAGTCGACACTGTCAGACGAGTTGGATCNATGTACATTATGCAATACCGAAAAATTGCAGCCGACACTGTCAGACGAGCTTGATCCTCAGACTGACACTCAGCTCAGTAGAAAACTAGGTTGGATAACTTGTTGCTGGGTTGTTGGTAAAAGAAATTCAGATCAGTGGGACCTGTCGGACCAGAGTTCGAATCTCAGTCTGGTCCATTACATTTTCTCTAATCTCTATATCTGTAAAATTTGGTGTCTAGATCGGTTCTTCAAACTGACAGATGAACATGTCTACCAGGGGAAAAGAGGCATTTCTGATTGTGTTAAATTTTTGTTATCTATTTTAGAATCAAGTTTGTTTAACTATTATCTTGGGGGCCAGGGCATGACCACAACAGAGATTATTAAGATCCTAAACTTACATCAAAATCTTTTTATAAGTGCATAGAAGTATAGAAGTGCAGGGTGATTCAGGTGAATGCTGTAGCTAGTAGCATAGTAGACCATGTCTTAAACTTAATTCTGTTTCCCGGAGGCCTCTCCTACATAAGTGCATTAACTTGGGGCTAACAATCCCTACAGTGCTAGCTAAGCAAGTCAGCACATTTAAATTATACTTCGGAATAAGGTTTGCAGGCCTTGCTATTATTTGGGATGCTACTCACGGATGGGAGAATCATGCATATATTGTACTTTTGTTCCAATATTTGAACTGGGTATCCAGCCCCTTGCTGAGTGCTCTGTTGGACAACTATGATCATTTTAAAATAAAACATTCTTCCTGACCTGCTCAGTTTAAACAAACTACATCATACATGTGACAGAACTGTCATGTCACATTACTGGAGATTTGAAGTTTTTCAGCTGGAGTTTTGGTCTGAAAACTGGAGACTATTTATCAACATTTTTTCAATGCATTCTTATGTGTCCATCAGTTAATAATTTACAATAAATCATGTGTTTGAGCTTTTTTTAAATTCAAATTTTATTCATTTATTTTGTTTTTGTATATTTGAAGGGTTTTAAGTTCAATATAGGGATTTTGTTGAAAAATTCTAGTTAACTCTTTATTTCATATATTTTATTACGAAGATACAAGGTCCTTGTATAGGCAAACTTTATCTATGGTGTACTGCTGCCTAAACTAGTTAGAATATTGGTAACTGTGCTCTCAGTCCCCTCACCACACCCTCATGCTGCTCGCTGGATTAGGAGTTGATGCTACTGTAGTTTTTTTTTCTCTCCATTCATTGTGTATAATCAGCTATACATTAAGTGCAATAGATATAATCTGTAACTTATTATTCATTACCAATAACATTTATACGTTTAAACTTATTCAACTTGCATGCTAATTTCCTGAAATTTTACCTTTATTCAGCGACTGTACATTTTTCGAAATCAACAACCCGTTTTCTACTTTCGCTCTTGCCGTCAAGTTGTGAAGTATCTTCTCTAATAGTAGTCAGCACTCTGATAACATTGGACCCAGGCTAAGCTATCCTTTAATAACAAGTATAGCAGCATGCAGGGTTTCAGTTGAAGTTAATTAACTACACATTAATTGCTTGTTTATTTAAATAAACATCAAGATCCATTGAAACCAGATTTGTGGTTTCAAAGTGTAATTTAAAAGACAGAGGTTTGAGATTGTGCAGGATAGCTCAGGTCATGACAGGTGTGGAAAATCTACCACCGGTGTCAGAAGAGTGGATAATTAGTCCTATTGCAATATACACAGTGCTTGCGCGAACTAAAAAATTTGACATTGACACTCAAACTTTGTACCACAGTAATTTGGCATTTCATAAGTTTCTTGATGTTGAAACACGACAGGAGATTTTAACTTTCAAGGGGCCGGGTGGGTGGCGGTGGAGGGTCTTTAAAATCGGGCAGAAATTTTATCTCCCGCCGGGGAGAAAACATGTATGCTACCAATGTAATACATCAAGAAAAAGAAAAACAAACCTTTAACAATATATCACTGTGTTTGTTTAGCAGATGGCTGTTTTTAAAAAGCAAAGTGTTGTTGTTAATTTAAAACAATATAACTCTGTTGGTATCAAAAGCCCTCGCCCCTGTCCTGTCCCACGAAGTTCGATCCTGGTAATAGTTTTAAATCAACTTGAATCTAGAAAAGAATAAAAAATCTAACAACATCAGAAATACCTTTGTATATTATTGGTCAAAACTGCTGTTTTCAGAAAATATGTGTTAATAAAAGTTTGATGAAATGTCAATTATCATCGTAAATGACTTTTAGATGTCAATGTGTTTACAATAATAGATAACATGTTAATTAATAAAAGTTTGGTGAATGTAAATTCTTGTTGTAAATAAATTGTAGGGGAATAAGTGCTAAAATCATCTGATTTGAGATTCTGAAAATTCAAAATAATTTTAAAATAGATACAACTGGTGTATAAAGCAATTGCAGTGGATAAGAGATAACCATGATAATAGTTTGAACAATATAAATATTATTATTCATACTAAGCTAAGGTATTTAACTGTTTACTCAATGAAACTATGATTTACACAAGTGTATAACATTATCATCAGTCCTTTATGTTCTTGTAGAAGAAATGAAGATGTGTATCATTTCCTTTTTTCTTGTAAAAATTATACAAATGGCTATAGAGATACTATTTTTAATCGACTATTCAGAATTGATTTGGTTAACATAGATACATGCATGTATACATGCACCTATTACTATGGTCAGGGTAACGTAAATTGATCATTGCAGCAAACCATTAACACCAATATTTTTGCTGCTGTTCATAAATCAATAGATGAATCATGTAGATTCAAATAATTACTTTATACTGGCACTTATAGATAGATTTTTTATTTCAAATTAGGGCCCTTTCAGTCATTACAAATAATATATATGATTGGCACATTTTAACACACAAAATTTACATCATAACCACTGATATGGCTTGGTTTACAACATTGAGGGTTGTACAAACTTGTGTAATATTTCATGCATGCAACAATTATAATAACTGAAGAAGTACCACCGTGTATCCTAATGCAAAGCAGGGATATTTAATGTAATAATGTTTAAGTCAAAGAAAATGATAGTAAATTGAAATTCCTACATTGCAAAAGATACCGCATAACGATGCAAGGTACTCATTATCATTACAACTGACATGTATAACTAGCACACTTTAACACACAGGTATATTCACTTTACTAAATACCAATATTGCCTGGCTTACAACATTGAGGTTGTTTACAAAACTTGCTGTGTAATATTTCACTGCATGCAACACATTTCTATAAAACTTGAAAAGAAGTACCACCGTGTATCCTAATGCCCAAAGCAGGAATATTTAATGAAATACTGTTTAAGTGGAAAAAGAAAAAAATCAAATTCCTGCATTGCAAAAGATACCACATGATGATGCAATTAAGGCACTCATTATTATTACAATACAATTAACATGCATAATTAGCACACTTTAACGCACAGGTATATTCCATTTGCCCCATACCAATATGGCTTGGCTTACAATGTATTGATGGTTGTACAAACTTGTGTAATATTTCATGTA
>CAJDSM010021177.1:0-17550 GCA_903981925.1 Ostrea lurida
ACCTGTAAATATCTTATGAAGAATGTACATGCGCGATTGTACTACATTTATAATTATGATGTTGACGAATATTCGAATACGAATAGAATAGTAGTCCCGAATATTCGAATATCGATTTTTGGTATTCGTTTCAGCTCTATATAATTCGAATTTTTTCACTGTAATTATTTTTAAAAAATTGAATAGTTCCATATTGAATAGTTCCGTGCATTATGTAGCCTTAGTACGTAAGACCTCGACCACGCTTCCTACGTCACCGCACTTCGTAACGGAGTGTAGTAGGCTGTGACGTCATAGATATGCATTACGTGGTTTGTTTTCATGTGCGTAATTGTTATGTCATGTTTTCGGATATATTGATGTGTAAATTCTTTGTTAGATTAATTTTTATCCAATTCAAAACAATTGTAATGAGGACATGGAATTATTACAAACATAATTTTTTCATTTGGATTGGTGGGGGGGGTATGTTTGTCCTTGTCCAGAGTACCATTTATTCTTTCCAATAAGCGCATTCGCTATTTCCCACTTTCCAATGTGTTTATGATATCATTATACAAACAAGTGATACTGTTATTTTTACAGGGCCGTGGAGGTTTGGGGTCTATCTTCGTGTGGGCCTCGGGTAACGGGGGGCGTGACGGAGACAGCTGTAATTGTGATGGGTACACCAACAGTATCTACACGCTGTCCATCAGCAGCGCCACGGAGTTCGGCAACATTCCATGGTATTCAGAGGCCTGCTCCTCCACGCTAGCTACCACCTACAGCAGTGGGTCCGGGGGCGAACGAATAGTAAGGGGGTCGGTGAAGCTAGAAGTCTGGGTGTCGTAACCGTGACTCAGATAGTAAGTCTGGCCGTCCAGGTGTTCCGAGTAATCATCACGATAGTAAAGTTCTGGGTCCCAGTGGTGAATATCAGATAGTAAGTCTGGGTCCGGGGGCACTTCAAGATAGTAAATCCGGTCCAGTGGTGAACATAGATAGTAAATCTGGGTCCGGGGGCGAAATCAGATAGTAAATCTGGGTCCAGGGTGGACATCAGATAGTAAGTCTGGGTCCGGTACTGTACATTCAGATAGAAGTCTGTGTCGGGGTCTGAACGTCAGAATAGTAAGTCTGGGTCCGGCGAACGTGCAATAGTAAGTCTGTCGGAGCGAACGCAAAGTAGTAAGTCTGGGTCCGGAGGTGAAACGGCAGATAGTAAGTCTGGGTCGGGGCGAACGTCTGATAGTAATGTCGGTCCGTGTGTGAACGTCTGATAGAAGTCTGGGTCCGGGGGCGAATCTTCATATAGTAAGTCTGGTCCGGAGGTGAACGGCGATAGTAAGTGGTCCGGGGGGCAAGTCTGATAGTAAGTCTGGGTCGGGTGGTGAACGCTCTGATAGTAATGTTGGGTCCGGGGGCGAACTTCATATAGTAAATCTGGTCCGGGGGCGAACGTTCATAGTAAATCGGGTCTGGGGGGTGAACGTCAGATAGTAAATCTGGTCGCGGGGCGAACGTCAGATAGTAAGTCTGGGTCCGGCCGTGAAACGTCTGATAGTAATCTGGGCCGGGGGTGAACTCAGATAGATAATCTGGTCCGGGGTGAACGTTCTGATAGTAAGTTGTGCCGGGGTGAACGTCAGATAGTAAGTCTGGGTCAGGGGCGAACGTCAGATAGTAAGTCTGGGTCCGGGGCGGGACGTCAGATGAGTAAATCTTGGAGGGTCCGGGGGCGAACGTCAGATAGTAAGTCATGGAAGAGAACGTAGCAGCTGGTGTGTTAAATGTTCTTTTTTCAGAATTAAATGATTTGTGAATTTCGGCTCATGTTCACATCTAGCTGCAGAACTGTAGTGTTATGGTTCTATATTTTTGTCTGACCATAACGCTACAGGTCCTCCCATAGACATTTTGTGCAATTTATGGCGCTGATTTTTCTGCGCACGGTTGATGGTGTATTTCTCCACTTCCCAGCATTGGTCAATCAAATACCTTTCATTCCCTAATTCTAGACATCAAATTACCAACCTGTATATTTCATCCACCTCCTAATCCTTCATTGTCGTCTATACAGACCAATAAAGACCAATAAACTCGATTGTTTTGAATCTCCTGCCATGACTATAGGTAATGATTATAATTGCCAGATGACTCTTCAACTTCAACTGCACCAAAATCTTGAATATGCTAGAATATTAAGTACTCTTAGCATCCAGTTAAAATATTTCAATTGTACATTATGCTAGTGACATTGTATGGAACTATTTGATAATTTTTTTCATTCGAAGATGTTGGATTCATTTGATCTGAAAGTGTCTGTAAGTTGTAATTTTATAATGTCATGCTTTGTGGGCATCCATTCTTAGAGAACTTCAAAATGGTTAGCTTTTCAGTGAGTATCTTCATTGCCATTCAAATTATTTAGGGAGGCTGATCATGTTTCTGACTGTGTTGTAGGTGACCACAGACTTGAGGAAGACGTGTACCGTCAACCACACGGGGACCTCAGCCAGTGCCCCCCTGGCGGCAGGGATCTGTGCCCTCGCCCTGGAATCCAAGTATGATACTGATGCTAAACAGCTTTTCTTTAATTTACTTCATAGCACTGGACTAAAATTAGTTTTTATAAAGAAATCAAGTAGAAAACTATTGAAGTCTTCCCTACATGTTGTAAGTTAATGACCGAGTCATACCTTACAGATTACCCACTGTTAAATTCTTCACTACATAAAGTTAGTAAGTCATTACATAAAGTTAGTAAGTCATGCCTGGAGAAAAATGTAAATATGAATACAGTTGAACTTCGGTATCTCGAATACCATGGCCATGTTGAAGTGGTTTGGAAGTCGCAGCCACCTATTTTTTAAGTATTTCTACCATTGATATCTCAAGTCCACAGATATCTTGAGGATTTTCTCAGTCTCATCGAGTTCGAGGTAACAAGGTTCAACTGTATCAGAAATAGATTTCTGTTTAGCACCTTGTTACTTGTATTATGGAGGTCACATGTACTGTTTTGATTTTATACAGTCCCAGTCTAACCTGGCGTGACATGCAGCATATAGTTGTTATGACAGCACGTCAGGCGAATTTAGAGGCCCCAGATTGGACGCGGAATGGTGTCGGTCGACTAGGTAAGAAAATAATGCCATGGACAGAATTAGAATGGCTGGCATGGTCTAAGGGAGATAACTCTAAGAACAACTCTTTCTTTACAGTGAGCCACTCTTTTGGATTTGGGTTGATGGATGCTGGAGCTATGGTCCGTCTCTCGCGCAACTGGACCACGGTCCCCCCTCAGCACATCTGTGAGATTCGCTCTCAGGAACGCAACAAGTAACAGCACCAATTTTGTTTGTGCTTATAATGATAAATCCTGTCGTGATTCATTTTCTTATGACCACAGTCTGTTGGTGAAATTAAAATTATTCAAGATTTTGGAATTTTAGAAGATTTGATTTTTTTATGTATTGTAATTTTTTGTTTGATACATCCTAGGTTTTTTATACCCCCGCTCCAAAGGAGGGGGGGGGGGGGGTTATACTGTTTTACCCCTGTCCGTCCGTCCGAAACAAATATTTTCGTCGCACTTTTCTCTGAAACTGCATATCACAGCCAATTGATATTTGGTGTATGACTTCATCTAGGGGTCCCATACCGCGCTTACCAAATTCAGACCTTTCGCATGTCAACTTCCTGTTCTCCTACTTATTTAATAAATTTTGAGTCTTAATGTGAAATAAATATATTTCGTTGCACTTTTACAAAATCTTAGGGCAGCAGTTTCCTTTACTTTAGAGCGGGGGTATCCTCAGTGAGCAGTAGCTCACAGATTCCTTGTTATTGCATGATTTAAATTCAAAATTACAAGAATGAAACAAAAAATAATGGTTTATCTAGTTTAGCAGCTTTTAAAAAAAAAACGAAATGAAGAGATAGTTTGTTACTATTTTGTATAAGGAGTTACATTGAATTATCTTTCATACAGACAAATTCCCATGAATGGCAAGATGGTGGTTTCCCTGTACACTGATGGCTGCAAGGGCACCAATAACTACGTAAAGTATCTTGAGCATGTCCAGGCCCGAATTACTCTCACCGCTGCCAAACGAGGTGAAATCGAGATTTACTTAACATCGCCAGGAAACACAAAATCCACCCTCCTGGCTCGACGTGAGAGAGATGTCTCTCGGGAGGGATTTAATAACTGGGCTTTCATGACCACCCATAACTGGGGGGAAGAGGCCGAGGGAACCTGGCTGCTTCAGATCGAGAACGGGGCGAGTTCGTGTGAGTAACTACAGTAGTGGCGTGGAATATTCTGCTTTCATGGCTTATCATTTCTTTTTGTAATCACACAATGAGATGAAATTTAGAACAGCTTGGTTCAGTTACAGCATGTCATACATACCACTTCATTTTTATAATAACATCTCGTTTGTTAGTGATTTGTTTTTCTAGCAGTCTGCGCAAAAGTTGAAAATCTAGCACTGCTTTATCTGACAGTGACATTTTCTTTCTTTGATTTGAATTGGAGAACAAAATCAACATGAACAGCTGCACGTCATCGTTACACTCTGAATTGAACGATAACACTTGAACCAAAACCAATTTATACTTGTTAACGTGATTGCTGAAATAAATTCTGTTTAGAAATATTTATTTTAAAATTCTTTACAGTACAATTTAAAAAAAAGATACATATTATACAAGAAAACTTCTTAAATTTATTTTAGAGCCATTATTTTAGTATTGGATGATTGGTTTAAAATCCAGAGAAAATATACCAGCTTTACCAAAATTTTAAGAGTACCCGATAAAAATCAGTGGAGCGGAGACATCTTTGGCGTAGACTGTTCTACCTGAATGAATATTTGACCTAATTTGAGGCATAGTGCAATCAATGTACTTTGTTGTGAATTTTGTTTTAGTTGTATCCAACTTTTACATATTTTTTTTTTAATATAGCCATACCAATCAGGGCATTTCATACCATGTAAATTAGTTTAATGCCAAGTTTTGACTTTTCCCGTTAAGTATGGTAATACATGCACTAAGATTGGCTTGTCTAATACGTTACATTATTTTGTGAAAATCGTTATAATCTGAAACAGTGGACCTGTCTCCAAGCATTTTCTGTAAGTGTGAATATTCGCGGTAGTTTTCTAACCAGCTTTTCACGGGGATTTTTATAGATGCAGCAGAATAAACTTTCAGGGAGTGGATATAATTCATGGCAGTTTTTTGTGCTGTACAACTAGAGAAACATTTTGAAATATATCTTTATGAAGAAATCGTGTTCAATTATTGTAACACACTTTGTGGAAATGTTTTCCAATTAAGGAAAAGCCTAGTCCATCTGTTTTGGGTACTGATGCATGAATTGAAACTTTTTGATATGTATGTGTTGTATTTCTTTGTTTACAAAGATTTCGTATTGTAGATGGTTATTTTTGTTTTCTGTGATTATTTTTTGTTGTTGTTTTGTACAAATTAACCTGTGATTTTCAAGTTAACCTTTATATGTGCTATCAGAGAGGTTAAATTGATGTGTTGAATTGAAAGAAAAGTCAAATCATTGTATGTTGTACAATCGCTTTGTTTTGATGTACATATATATAGTTTTAAGAATAAGTATACTTGTTGTCTTCTTGGTTCTAAGGTGTACCACTTATTTTTTTAACTGATTTGTTGAACAAAAATTTAGTAAATCAAAACTGATATTACAATATCTATGCTTTCATGGATGTCACTGAAACATACTTTGTTTTGCTGCCTGGACAATAATGTAGCTGCCGAGTTACTAACATGGTGACGGTGTTTTTCTAATACATGTTCTGTTACAGTCAGGTGGGCAGAGATGAAGGACTGGGTTCTAGTGTTGTACGGAACAGAGGTCCACCCCCAGGACATGGCCACCACCACCACTACCACCACCACCGCGGTCAACAGAAACAGCCTTAGTAAACGCCACAAAGACAATAAGGGTGGGTCTCCCGACATACCTAACGCTGCTGTCAATAATCGCAGATTTCCGCCCCCTTATGGAAGCTGGAATCGTCCTAAAACCTATCCCCAACAACAATACAACTCTTATTCTGATCACAACCGTGACTATGATTATTACTATGGCAACCATCCATCGCATGAGAAACACATTTGCATTTTTGAGACTTTGGCCAAGAAAAACAACATGTCCACTGGTGAATATTTGCGGATGGTGCGGTCTAATCTCTCGGAAGGCAAGCCTTACTGTCTGTTGCATGCCTGACTTCTCACAGATGTTGTGCGTCAGTTGTAGTTGTCTTGCCAACCCTTTCTACTGTGGTCCTTTGTTTAGAAAAACTCTTGATATTACCATTTGATTTTGTCAAAGATTTCAACTTTTACAACATATTTTTTGGTTGCACGCAGATGTAATGAAACTAGTGTCATTTTTCGATAAAAATGGTACTAACACTAAATGCATGTGTAACAGCATATTGATGCATGATGACGTGTAATAACTTACAAATGAAGTGGTATTGCATCTTCTGGTTGTTTAAGGTTTATTTCTGAAAATGCAGCAACTCTCAATACATGCCCTCTTTGCAAAAATCCTTTGTTATATCTCTATTTTCTTCATCTTAAATAATATTGTTAAATTTCTTTCATGAAATCCATTTAATTTTCTTGAATCTAGTGATTTACAGAAACATACAGGGACATGCAATAAGTTTTTTCTCATATTAGTGCAAATTACATTAATTTGCTTTATTTTTTATACATGACATTCAATAATATAGATACAGTCAAACCTCATATCTTGAATTCTATAAGGCAGAGAAAAAAGCTGAAAGATCACTGAGAGTTCGAAATATAGAGGTTAAAATACATAAAAACATTTACTATAGGACTTCCACTATCAGTAGTATTCGATGATTGAGATCTGGAAGTCCAGCTGTATTTTTCTCATCTCTGTATAAATATTAAATTTCTACATGATGTAAATATATATTATTACTACAGTAACTTGATCCGAAGAGTCGGATCACGTCGAGTTGACAGGCGCGGATCATCAGATCACACGAGACGCGAAGCGTCGAGTTTGATCTGATGATCGGCGCCTATCAACGAGACGTGATACAACTCTTCGGATCAAGTTACTGTAGTAATGATAAATTTATTATATACCCCCTCACCTATCTTATTAAAACGACGTTTATAAGATAAATGTGTTCCAAATCTATCAAAATACACAAACATACCATGGAATTATTTGTTGTGTACACGCAGATTGGTTTATGACGCAGTCGACATTCTCCACAAAAACGTTGCATTGTGACGTCATCAGTTTCAGAGAATACTGATACGGAATCGGAAAACGACAGTGTGGTGATCCGGAAAGTCGGATCACACTCTAGGAATTTTACAGTATCAACACTCGGATCATTGATGGGTATATAATAAACATAGGTAACTTTTAAAAAGATTAATTCTAACTATACATGTATATACAAAAAATTTATAATAATAATTGGGCCTTTTCTTTTTGTAGGGAGTGTGTCAAAAGCTGGTTAAATATGTTAAATTTAGAACAAAAAATGTAGCAGAAATTGTCAGTGTAGGATTTTATGACTTAAAGTCTTGAGATATTTAAATTATGTTTCAGTATGGGTTTACCAAAAAGTATTTGCTGAATTGAAGGGTTAAAAATAAATAATTTTGCCAGTTAAATTTTTTGTGGAACCCAATACAAAGTGTGTTGTACACTATTACATACTAATATGCAAGTATATACATATTTATAAAAGTATTGTTAATATAATTTGCTGATTATACAATACTGATATAGGTGTATGTATGTATTTATTTATTTATTTATTGATATTGTAAAAACAAGAAAACGGTAGGTAAGCAATTTATATTTAAAAATAAACATCACCAGATGTTTGGGAGGTACCACATCAACTTCTGGGTATTGATAAAAAAAATTAAGATCAGGTTTATTAACAAAATGATACAAACACTACAGTATTCGAAGTGACACTACAGCTTATTTTCCACATCTTCATTTTGTGTGTTTTTGTTATAACACTTAATGATGAAATGATAGAAATTGCGTCAATCGGAAATATGAATTTTGAAGCATTAATTTTCTCTCTCATTTACACTTTGAAGATCATCCAGAATCCAAAGGTTTCTTCATGCTGACTGGAGTTTTATATCTGTATTCTGAATGACAACAAAGATATTGATGTTTTGGTGTTGTTGTTTTTTCCTTGTTAAAGAAAAGTGACTACTCCTGTTTTTATTGATGGAATTTTTCGCTGCTTTTTACAGTTAAGTAATCATCATTATTATAATGGTAACCCTTCTTTGTCTGGCCCTTGTTTATCCAACAGCAATAACGATCATCCCCCAGATCATTTTTGAAATATTTCCTGCAAAAATGTATTAAGTTTTGTGATAAAACCGAGAAATTTCAACATTAATTTTTTTTTTCCCCGCAGAGTTCAAAGTTGTAGTAAAATTGTCCTGATCCTTGCAGTGAATAAGCTGTAGTGTCTATTTCAGCCTTTTTTATTCACCTAACATGTATGTATAAAGTGTGAGGACAAAACACATGGACGTATCGCGTAACCTTATTCAAGTTAGTGGACTTAAACACTTGAGGATCAAAAATGTATTTATGACAGGTGTGTACTGTTATTTTTTCGTGCTAAGAGAAAATAGATTTAATCTTTCATGTTGTTATGAAACTCCATCTGCATTTTCAACATTTCTTTTAGATTTATTTGAGAGTTGCATGATGATAGAATTATATAGAATCTGATATTATTTTTTCATCCTGTATTTTGTACAACGTTTTTATTTGATTTCTATTTTAAGCTGTATGGTCTGTGTATTATTTCTCAGATAAACTTCTGGATAATTTTCATACCAAATATATACTTATACTAAAACTTTTTAACCTAATTCCCATATTTGTAAACCTTTAAATGTGTTCCTAAAAATACTGATGTAAGAAGTATTGTTGGGTGACACAATAAATGTGGTGGGGTATTGCGTGCACATGTGAATACAGTTGTAAAAAAAATGCAAAATTGAATTTTATTTAAAAAAAAAATGTGTAGGACTCGGAATCGCATGACTACAAAATTCAAGCATGTTAACTTGATATTGAATATAGTCAAATCTTGTTATCTCAAACATGATGGGACTGAGAAAAAACTTTTTAAGATTTCTGTGGATTTGAGATATCAAGGGTAAAAATACTTATAAAATAGGTTGCTGGGACTTCTGAACCACTTCAACATAATCATGATATTCAAGATATCAGTGTTCAATATACTGAAGTATTTCCATCCCATACAAACATCAATAATATTAGGAGATGAAATTCTGTCACACATTGAGAACACTGTTTATGAAATTCAGCCTCGTGCACATGATTATGACAGAAAACATCACTTGTTATCTTCTATCATACTTTTCTGCTGTAGTTAAGTTTGTAGAGAAAGGTTTCAAATGAAATAAATTCTTTGGGAAAGCTTGTAACGGGGTAGTGGATGAATAAGACAGTGATGATGATTGTCTATTACTTTATTCTGTCATCTATATGAAGACTTATGGACTTGATATTATGTGTGATTCTACAAAACATCATATAAGAAAATTAAGTATAGTTATAACAATGTCATGTAATCATAAGTCCTAGACAAAACATTATAACATGTATTACAATATAGACTACATTTATGTCTAAACTCATAAGCACATACTATTACATCATGATACTAAACACTCTCACGAAAGTAATGCCAATGACGTTACCTCTATCCCTTACACTACAACACTAATATTGAACTTTGGAATAACCTTTTATCATTTATATATAATTCTTAATATAAATAGAAAGAGTATTAAGCGTATGATTATCTACATGTAAACATACCAACATATGGCGCTTGAACTCCCATAATATCCCAATAGAATCTTACATAGGAATCAGGCATGTCGCTTTCTCATAGTGTACCGAAGTTCTTAACTACTAGATCTTATCATAGACAAACATTATCATACACTTAATCACAGTAGACGTACCTACTCAATACTATCACCTGTTCGTAAAATATCATTGTCACCGGAAAATGCTTTAATCGTTTAAAAACTTGTAACTCTATATAAATCTCTAATCAACCCATGTCGTTTTCGACACATATTAATTATACGATAATACTTAATTAGTATTTAATGATACTATGTATAAAAGTATGAATGTCTAAGCTCGAACTACTGTCAGTGACTCTACAAATCCCTCACCTAAAATATAACTTCACCCACTCCTACTATAAGTCAGATCTAAATATATCACGACTCATGAAAAGTGTAACTTTAAGCATGTCACACCTTCAAGGTGAGGCTTTGGTGGGAAAATACCGACCAAATGGGCTGACAGATATTTAATTAAGGTTAGGGGTTTTAAGTTAAAGTTTATATTTTTAGACTGAACCTGACTAATTGGATTTATGAATAAGTTTAAGTGTAATTGAATAATTAAAATAGTTACTTTACGATTTGAAAGTTATTTCAATAACTTTACACTGACATTTGAAAAGAAAATTTAAAATCAATATAAAATGCAATATACAAATGACTACTATCACATGCTAATCAAATACTGGTAGTCAAAGCATAGATAGAAAGTGGTCAGATTAAGTAAGAGATAGAAAGGCGGGTTCAGATCTAGTAAGAAGATAGAAAGGCGGTCAGATTAGTAAGAGATAGAAAGCGGGTCAGATTAGTAAGAGTAGAAAGCGGGTCAGATTAGTAAGAGACAGAAACGGGGTCAGATTAGTAAGAGATAGAAAGCGGGTCAAATTTAGTAAGAGATAGAAAGCGGTCAGATTAGTACAGAATAGAAAGCAGGTCAGATTAGTAAGAGATAGAAGCGGGTAAGTTAGTAAGAGATAGAAAGCGGGTCAGATAGTAAGAGATAAAAAGCGGGTCAAATTAGTAAGAAGATAAAATGCGGGTCAAATTAGAAAGAGATAGATAAACTGTAAATTGATGAATTTTTTATCTCCTTTGAAGAACACATGATGTTCAAGGAACCATACCAAATTTGCAGACGCAAACAACTTAGAGTATGAGCATGATGACTAATAAGTGTAATTTTAAAATGATTGTACAGTTAGTGTAAAGTGGACCTATGGCCAATGCTACATGTACAGGAGATACCGGTAATCAGAGCTGAGTGTGGTTCCATATGTTGGTCGAATTTACTTTTATATTCAAATTTGGAAAACTACATGGCATCGTCTTACTAATAACAAATTCAAAATATTTATTTTCATCAAAAGTTTTTTCAGTACTTTGATTTTTTCATTGCACCGAGTTAAAAGAATGGAAGCTGACATATATGGAACAGACAAACACCCCCAAGCAAAATATCTTCAGAGCGACCAGTGTATTCCAAGGCATCAAAAACAATGCCCAGAAGGGCACTGTCTGGGTTTGTATTTTTTCATTTCGCTGCCTAGTCTTATAAGTACATAAACGCACAATGTATTACGACACACGTGTGGTGATATATAAGACTGATTTGAATGAATATCACCATTACATCTTATATCTATGATTACCATGTAAAGAAATGATATATAAATTTTGATATTGACCTTGGAAGAGTTAAACTTCATGTAATGGGATTCAATCGATTTCCTGAGCTATAAATTTCATGAAAATTTTTTTTTGAAGAGCAACAATTGTACTAATAATAATTCCGTTGTCTGACACAATCATGAAATTAATAAAAACTTACAATCAGTGAGAAATGATTGAAACGACGTAGGCATTCGCATGGTGATTGGGATTTCACTCCGAGTTTTATGTGAAATACAGAGAAGAATAGTTATGTGGGATCATTTGAAGTGTATGGTTAAATCCGAACGCAAGGATACTGTAATGGGACTCAATATGAACGTCTGATGATGTTAAATCACAAGGGCAGATGAGGTAAAATTTGGGATTGTATCAAGTCGGGGGAGCTGTTAAATCCAAGCAAGGATATGGTAATGGGGATTCCATTCAAGTCGTAATGTTAAATCTAAGGGAAGGAGTAGGTAAATTGGGGATTTATCAATCGGAAGATGTAGACTCCAAGGAAGGATAGTAAGTTGGGATTTATAATGGAATGTTTAAATCCAAGGAAGGATAGGTAATGGGATTCTATCAATCGGGATTAAATCCAGGGAAAGATAGGTAATGGATTATCAATCAGGGATGTTAGAATCCAGGGAAGATGGTAGATTGGGGATTGATCAATCGATGTTAACTCCAGCAAGGATATTGTAATGGGGTTTCATTCAGTCGATGTTAAATCCAAGGGAAGGATAGGTTAATTGGGATTTATCAAGTCAGATGTTACAATCCAAGCGGAAGGAGGTAATTGGGATTTATCAATTGGATGTTTAAATCCAAGGGAAGGGTAGGTAATGGGATTTATCAATCGGGATGTTAAATCCAAGAGGAAGATAGGTAAATTGGGATTTATCATTTGATGTTAAATCCAAGGGAGAGGATAGGTAATTGGGATTTATCAAGTTGGATGTTAAATCCAGGAGGAGCTAAGGTTAATTGGGCTTTGTCAATCGGATGTTAAAATCCAAGGAAAGATAAGGTAATTGTGGATTTATCAATTGATGTTAATCCAGGGGAAGGATAGTAATTGGGATTTATCAATCGATGTTAAATCAAGGAATGGATAGGTAATTGGGAATTATCACTCGCAATGTTAAATCCAGGAAAGGATAGGGTAATTGGGAATTTATCATCGGATGTTAAATCCACAGGAACGGATTGGTAATTGGGATTTATCAATTGGATGTTAAATCCAGGGAAGGATAAGGTAATCGGGATTTATCAATCGGCATGTTAAATCCAAGGGAAGGATAGGTACATGGGATTTATCAATCGATGTTAATCCAGGGAAGGATAGTATATTGGGATTTATCATCGATGTTAAATCCAAGGGAAGGATTGGTACTGGGATTTTCATCGGATGTTAAATCCAAGGGAAGGATTGGTAAATTGGGATTTATCATTGGATTGTTAATCCAGGAAGGATAGGTATATTGGGATTTATTCAATTGGAATGTTAAATCCAAGGGAAGAATAGTAATTGGGATTTATCAATTGGATGTTAAATCCAGGGAAGGATAGGTTAATGGGATTTATCAATCGGATGTTAAATCCAAGGAAGGATAATAGGTAATTGGGCTTTATAATTCGGATGTTAAATCCCAAGGGAAAGGACAGGTAATTGGGATTTATCAATTGGATGTTAATCCAAGGGGAGGATAGGAATTGGGATTTATCAATTGGATGTTTAAATCCAAGGGAAGGATATGTAATTAGGATTATCAATTGGATGTTAAATCCAAGGAAGGATAGTAATTGGATTTATCAATCGGATGTTAAATCCAAAGGGAAGGATGGTAATTGGGATTTATCAATCGATGTTAAATCCAGGGGAGGTAGGTAATTGGGATTTATCATCGGATGTAATCCAGGGAAGGATAGGTAATTGGGATTTTATCACAAACAATCGAATGTTAATCCAAGGGAAGGATAGGTAATTGGGATTTAATCAATCAGGATGTTAAATCAAGGGAGGATTGGTAATTGGGATTTATTCAATCGGCATGTTAAATCAAGGGAAGGATGGTAATTGGGATTTATCAATCGGATGTTAATCCAAGGGAAGGATGAGGTAATTGGGATTTATTCAATTCGGGATGTTAATCAAGGGAAGGATTGGTAATTGGGATTTATCATCGGACTGTTAAATCCAAGGGAAGGATTGGTAATTGGGATTTATCAATCGGATGTTAAATCCAAGGGATGGATAGGAATTAGCATTAAGCACAAGAAAATAACAAGGTGTCGTTTCGCTTGTTATGGAATTTTTTTTAAATGTCAAATTACCTGGTGTATTTTGTTTCAGAATGTAAAAGTTGGATTTTACAAGCACAGGAGAATGTGTTCGCAAGCTTGCCAGATATTATGGTGACAGAGAACTGAAGTCACGAAAAAACTCCTCAGTAAACCAAAAAGGAGCCATTTATTTTCCGTCATGGGAACATGTACCATGTAACGAGGCCTGTAAATGTAAAGGCCCCCGATCTAGAGGACTGCTTTCAATGTAATAAAGGTTACGAGCTTCGACATTTGTGTCGGAAGAAACTCATCATTGAACTTTTGGATGATCCCGTTGTTAGTTTCTTGTGTGGGTATATCCTTGCACTCCGCCATTTGTTTGTTTGGGATTATTTTATCAATCCTTCAGTGCGAGACCACAGAATTCTGTGTTGGAAAGAGAAGAGACTTTTTGATGAGGGCAAGGGGAAATACGACGGTGTCAGTCTGCTAATGAGAGTGGTAGAGCGAACACGATACTTAAATGGGTGGTGAGGACATTCATTAATTTTCTGGCACGACGATAACGACTTCCTATGTTAAATAGACGTTACCGTCCTCGGGCCCGATGAACCCACCATCCCCCGTTCCTCTCACCACACACTGGCATTTACCCCGTACGAACGTGAGGCCGGTCCCCCGTTTAGTGGTGGTCCGATGTCCATGTAGGTCTGCTGATCAAACCTCACACCACTGCCAGCAAAGATTCTTTTGATCAGTGTGCATTGATGCCAAAATGATTTTTTTGTTTTTTAGAATAAGATACAAAGATGTGAGTTTTTGTAAACATCTTGATGGAGATGTTTGTTTGTCTGACGTTGGAATAGAAAGGGTGTGCAATTTTCTGCTGCACCTATTTTAACGCAACATTTCATTGTTCATGACTTCATCTGTTTTTTAATTTATGATTTCAACTGTTTTATACATTGTATGAATGTCTCTCTTTTATTTGTTTTTAAATTGATGATGTCATCAACTCAGTGTTAATGTATTACATTAGATGTCATTATGCGGTGGTTGTCATTACAGTTGATAATTTTTAATAACACAAGCCGTTTATGTAATACAGTAAATAACCACTGATTGTTTGTTACTACTGCAGTGGTATAGTGTCAGTCTGCAATGCCAGTTCAACAAGATCCACATTAATTACTCTTCCAAATCAATTTCCTAAACTATGTGACAATTAGTGAATATTATCTAGAATAGCCACATTTTGTCTATTTCTCGCTGTCCCATTGATGCTCAAGAGAAATTTGCTGCATAAAAGATATGGTTTAATGTCTCTACATTAACGATGATCAAATTCGTAAACTTGAGATAAACCATTCAGTGGTCTGTTTTCTGAAGTGTGACTGTTCCATCATCAGAAATGAGGCCTTTATCTGTGCATGATAGAAGAATATGTAGTTGCTTGGAGGAATTGTTATCAGTGTAGGTGGTATATTTTCTCTTGTACTGATTACTAACGCATGCGTCTGATGAAGTTATGTAGTTAATCTCGTTTGTAAAAGTTGTGTTCAGATGTATGTGAGTTTACATGCTGTGCGAGTCCCTTGGTGTATTTCAGACTGTTTTTTTTTTGCATTGAGAGATTGATTTTCTAATGTTTGTCTGTGTAACTAATCGTGAAATCCTACAAACGTTCAAAGCACAAAATTTTGGTTAGATACTGGTGATTTTGTATGTGTGTGTTATGTCACAAATGTGGGTAAGAAATCTCTTTTTTTCACGGTGAGAATGAATGGTACAGTATCAACATGTATATTAAGGGTGATTCAAGGGACTGTGTTTTTTCGTCTGGTTGATTGATGTCTATATAGTGTACTGTAAGTTGCAGAAAATGGTGACCTGATGCATCGTATGTGGCCTTCTCCAATCTAAGGTCGTAAACAACCAGTAGACAGTGTTGTACACTGGTCATGTTATAAGAAACAACAATTTTTATCATCCTAACACTATTATACTGTAAAGAGTTCCGTAACATGAGAGTGTTTGATTTCCAACATACTGTCAACATCATGAGTCGTAATGAGAAAACAAATAGGGGAAAGAAAATATGACAAAGAGAAAGTTAATGTTTTTGTTTAGGGTCAAGCTTCAAAACTCTGACCATTTTAAATAATGTGGCGATCCGGTAGAAGCAAAAGCACAACAACAGCCACTTGCTGCCGCAACATAGCACATATTGTCCACTCGTAGGTGCATTCCGGCCAGTTCATTGGGGAAGCTCATTGTCTAAAACCAGTTCAATTTAATGTTGTTGTGGTCTAAGCTTTAGTTAATTATCCAGACCAAACAATGTAGACATTCAGATGTTCTCTTGGTTTTTCCGGAAGGTCACAATTCAGATTTGGATTAATTAATAATTAGATTTATGGTATTATGCCAATCGATCCTTGACCAAATAATTTTAATGGGCATTTTGGATTTTTTAAGTTACGATTTTGATTTTTAAGTTTTTCGCATATCATGTTTTACGTGTATATACCTGTTTTTTGTGTCTGGATGCAGCATTAATTTGACGAGTATTGCCTGTTAAGTCGTCTTGTTTTTTTTTTTTTCACCCCACACGTCACTATTTCTCAGTCAGTCACGGTCAGCATTTATGTTATTTAATAGATGTTTTTTTTACCGATTTGAACAATGTGTGTATTTTACGTAAGTCACTTGCCGTTTTGATATTTTTACTCGTACATTAACGTTTATTACCAGGAGTCGTACCTCTTTGTTTTGAAATTTGGTTAATTATGAGATAGTTATTTCAATTAAAGGACCAAAGTCAGCTTCTAGTAGTTATTTGCATGTATAGTTAAGTTCCTCTCAGATCCACAACCATTTAACCAGTGTCATGCCAAACTATTTAGAAGTATACCAATGATCAATGCCAGGAGACATTAATTGTTAGAATCTCGCTACTTAGTTAGGGTTCATACGCCTTTTGCTGGTTCTGTTAGAGAAATGAATGTCATGGTAACAGTCAAGATTATATTTCTAATGGTACCAGTAGTCATGAAGTAGCGTTCATTTCTTCTTTGTTGAATAGACTGTATTGCAGTAGTTTGATGTAAGCTACTACCTAAGCCTAAATCAATACATTGCTATAAGAATGTAATATAGGTCCATGTGTATTGTGTAGAGAAAAGTTCACAACTTTTATTTCATCCACTGCTAATGTCAGGCCATGTTCTTTCATAAAACACTTCAGTGGAAATCTACAACTTTTATTTACAATTAAATGGTTTACAGATCCAAGAACACCAGTTTCTGTAGTAATGTTGTGTATGTGTAACTTTTATCATTAAGAAAGTTGCTCAGTAACTGATACAGATTCGGCCCATTCAGATCTTTATAGAAGATTCAACATTTGAACAATTGTGTATCGTGAAGTGATAGTAAATCGTTTTGACTTGGCCTCTTAGCAAGAGGAACAATTTTCCAGGAAGCTCTACTGGAGTGTTGTTTAACAAAAGGTATACATTGTTATTTGAATCGAAGTAATTTTCTTAAGTTTTGAAATGTAAGTTTCAAATAGTATGATATTTGTTCAGAATACTTGGCAGAACTTTTAGGTAATGGTGTCGTGTAAGATTTATTTGC
>CAJDSM010021177.1:19267-33480 GCA_903981925.1 Ostrea lurida
AAAAGCGGGTCAAATTAGTAAGAGATAAAATGCGGGTCAAATTAGTAAGAGATAGATAAACTGTAAATTGATGAATTTTATCTACCTTTGAAGAAACACATGATGTTCAAGAAACATACCAAATTTGCAGACCATACAACTTAGAAGTATGAGCATGATGACTAATTAAGTGTAATTATTAAATGATTGTACCAGTATGTGTAAAGTGGACTATGGCCAATGCTACATGTAAGGAGATACCGGTAATCAGAGACTGAGTGTGGTTCCATTGTTGGTCGAGATTTACTTTTATATTCAAAATTTGGAAAACCACATGGAATCGTCTTACTACCTAACAAATTCAAAATATTTATTTCACAAAAGTTTTTTCAGTACTTTGATTTTTTCATTGCAGCCGAGTTAAAAGAATGGAAGCTGACAATATATGGAACAGACAAACACCCCCAAAGCCAAAATATCTCACGACCAGTGTATTCCAAGCAATCAAACAAATGCCCAGAGGGCACCTGTCTGGGTTTGTATTTTTCATTTCGCTGCCTAGTCTTATAAGTACATAAACGACAATGTATTACGACACAGCTGTGGTGATATAAAAGACATGATTTTGAAATGAATATCACCATTCATCTTCATATCTATGATTATCCATGTAATAGAAATGATATATAAATTTTGATTTACCTTGAAGAGTTAAAACTTCATGTAATGTGATTTCATCGATTTTCCTGAGCTATAAATTTCATGGAAAATTTTTTTTTGAAGAGCAACAATTGTACTTCATTGATAATGAATTTCGTTGTCTGACACAATCATGAAATTAATAAAAACTTACAATCAGTGAGAAATGATGAAACGACAGTAGGCATTCGCATGGGTGATTGGGATTCACTCCGAGTTGTATGTGAAATCCAAGGAAAGAATAGGTAATTGGGATTCATTTGAAGTGTATGTTAAATCCAAGGCAAGGATATGTAATGGGGATTCCATTCAAGTCGTAATGTTAAATCCAAGGGAAGGATAGGTAATTGGGATTTATCAATCGGAATGTTAAATCCAAGGGAAGGATAGGTAATTGGGATTTATCAATGGGATGTTAAATTCCAAGGGAAGGATAGGTAATTGGGATTTCAATCGGATGTTAAATCCAAGGGAAGGATAGGTAATTGGGATTTATCAATCGGATGTTAAATCCAAGGGAAGAATAGGTAATTGGGATTGATCAATCGGATGTAAATCCAAGCAAGGATTTGTAATGGGGATTCATTCAGTCGATGTTAAATCCAAGGGAAGGATAGGTAATTGGGATTTATCAATCAGATGTTAAATCCAAGGGAAGGATAGGTAATTGGGATTTATCAATTGGATGTAATCCAAGGGAAGGATAGGTAATTGGGATTTATCAATCGGATGTTAATCCAAGGGAAGATAGTAATTGGGATTTATCAATTGGATGTTAAATCCAAGGGAAGGATAGGTAATTGGGATTTATCATTGGAATGTTAAATCCAGGGGAAGGATAGGTAATTGGGCTTTATCAATCGGATGTTAAATCAAGGAAAGAATAGGTAATTGGGATTTATCAATTGGATGTTAAATCCAGGGAAGGATAGGTAATTGGGATTTATCAATCGGATGTTAAATCCAAGGAAGGATAGGTAATTGGGATTATCATCGAATGTTAAATCCAAGGAAAGGATAGGGTAATTGGGATTATCAATCGGATGTTAAATCCACAGGAAGGATTGGTAATTGGGTTTATCAATTGGATGTTAAATCCAGGGAAGGATAGGTAATGGAATTTATCAATCGGATGTTAAATCCAAGGGAAGGATAGGACATGGGATTTATCAATCGATGTTAAATCCAGGGAAGGATAGGTAATTGGGATTTATCAATCGGATGTTAAATCTCAAGGGAAGGAGGTAACTGGGATTTATCATCGGATGTTAAATCCAAGGGAAGGATTGGTAATTGGGATTTATCATTGGATGTTAATCAGGAAGGATAGGTATATTGGGATTTATTCAATTGGATGTTAAATCCCAAGGGAAGAATAGGTAATTGGGATTTATCAATTGGATGTTAAATCCAGGGAAGGATAGGTTAATGGGATTTATCAATCGGATGTTAAATCCAAGGGAAGGATAATAGGTAATTGGGCTTTATAATTCGGATGTTAAATCCAAGGAAGGACAGGTAATTGGGATTTATCAATTGGATGTTAAATCGCAGGGGAAGGATAGGAATTGGGATTTATCAATTGGATGTTTAAATCCAAGGGAAGGATATGGTAATTAGGATTATCAATTGGATGTTAAATCCAAGGGAAGGATAGTAATTGGGATTTATCAATCGGATGTTAAATCCAAAGGGAAGGATGGTAATTGGGATTTATCAATCGGATGTTAAATCCAGGGGAGGATAGGTAATTGGGATTTATCATCGGATGTTAATCCAAGGGAAGGAATAGGTAATTGGGATTTATCAATCGAATGTTAAATCCAAGGGAAGGATAGGTAATTGGGATTTAATCAATCGGATGTTAAATCCAAGGGAGGATTGGTAATTGGGATTTATTCAATCGGCATGTTAAATCCAAGGGAAGGATGGTAATTGGGATTTATCAATCGGATGTTAAATCCAAGGGAAGGATAGGTAATTGGGATTTATTCAATTCGGGATGTTAAATCAAGGGAAGGATTGGTAATTGGGATTTATCAATCGGATGTTAAATCCAAGGGAAGGATTGGTAATTGGGATTTATCAATCGGATGTTAAATCCAAGGGAAGGATAGGCATTAGCATTAGCACAAGAAATACAAGGTGTCAGTTCAGCTTGTTATGGAATTTTTTTTAAATGTCAAATTTACCTGGTGTATTTTGTTTCAGAATGTAAAGTTGGATTTTACAAGCACAAGGATGAATGTGTCGCAAGCTGCCCAGAATATTTTTATGGTGACAGAGAAACTGTAATGTCACGAAAAAACTCCTCAGTAAAAACCAAAAAGGAGCCGATTTATTTCCGTCATGGAACATGTAACCCATGTAACGAGGCCTGTAAAACTTGTAAAGGCCCCGATCTAGAGGACTGCTTTCAATGTAATAAAGGTTACGAGCTTCGAGACAATTTGTGTCGGAAGAAACTCATCATGAACTTTTTGGACCCCGATATGTTGAGTTTCTTTGTGTGGGTCATTATCCTATGCACGTCCGCCATTTTGTTGTTTGGGATTATTTTCATCATCCTTCAGGCGAGAGACCACAGAATTCTGTGTTGGAAAGAGAAGAGACATTTTGATGAGGGCAAGGGGAAATACGACGGTGTCAAGTCTGCTAATGAGAGTGGTGAGAGCGAACACGATCACTTAAATGTGGTGGTGAGGAACATTCATTATCGGCACGACGATAACGACTTCATGTTAAATAGACCGTTACCTCCCCTCCCGATGAACCACCATCCCGTTCCTCACCACACACGGCATTTACTCCCGTACAGAACGTGAGGCCGGTCTCCCCGATTTAGTGGTGGTACGATGTCCATGTAGGTCTGCTGAATCAAACCTCACCACTGCCAGCAAAGATTCATTTTTGGATCAGTGTGCATTGATGCCAAAATGATTTTGTTTTTAGAATATAGAAACAAAGATGTCGAGTTTTGTAAACATCTTGATGAGATGTTTGTTTGTCTGACGTTGGAATAGAAAGGGTTGTGCAATTTTCTGCTGACTATTTTAACCAACAATTTCATTGTTCATGACATCTCAATCTGTTTTTAATTTATGATTTTCACTGTTTTATACATTGTATGAATGTTCTCTTGTTATTACAATTGATGATGTCATCACTCAGTGTTATGTATTACAGTTGATGATGTCATTATGCGGTGTTGTCATTACAGTTGATAATTTTATAACACAGCGTTATGTAATACAGTAAATAACCACTGATTGGTTTGTTACTGCAGTGGTATAGTGTCAGTCTGCAATGCCAGTTCAACAAGATCAACATTAATTACCTCTCCAAATCAAATTTTCCCTAAACTCATGAATGACAATTAAGTGAATATTATCTAGAATAGCCACATTTTGTCTATCTCGCTGTCCATTGATGCTCAAGAGAAATTTGCTGCAAAGATAATGGTTTAAATGTCTCTACATTAACATGATCAAATTCAGTAAACTTGAGATAAACCAATTCAGTGGTCTGTTTTTCTGAAGTGTGACTGTTCCACATTCAGAAATGAGGCTTTATCTGTGCATGATCAGAAGAACTATGTAGTGCTTGGAGGAATTGTTATGTACAGGTGTAGAAGTGGTATATTTTCTCTTGTACTGATTACTAACGCATGCGTCTGTATGAAGTTATGTAGTTAAGTCTCGTTTGTAACAGTTGTGTTCAGATGTATTGTGAGTTTTACATGCTGTGCGAGTCCTTGTGTGTCATTTCAGCCTGTTTTTTATTTGCATTGAGAGATTGATTTTCTAATGTGTTGTCTGTGTAACTATGTGAAATCCTACAAAACGTTCAAAGCACAAATTTTGGTTAGATACTGGTGTATTTTGTATGTGTGTGTTATTGTCAAATGTGGGTAGAAATCTCTTTTTCACGGTGAGAATGAATGGTACCAGTATCATACATGTATATTAAGGGTGATTTCAGGGACTGTGTTTTTTTCGTCTGGTTGATTGATAGTCTATATAGTGTACTGATAGTTGCAAGAAATCGGTGACTGATGCAATCGAATGTGGCCTTCTCCAATCTAGGGTCGTAACACCAGTAGACAAGGTGTTGTATCACTGGTCAATGTTATAACGAAACAACAATTTTATCATCCATACACTATTAATTACTGTAAAAGAGTTCACGTAACATGAGAGTGTTTGATTTCCAACATACTGATCAACATCATGAGTCGTAATGAGAAAACAATAGGGGAAAGAAAAATATGACAAAAGAGAAAAGTTATGTTTTTGTATTATAGGGTCAAGCTTTAAAAAACATCATGACCATTTTAAATAATGTGGGATCCAGGATAAAGGAAGCAAAGAGCAACAACAACCAGCCACTTGCTGCAGCAACATAGCAACATATTGTCACTCGTAGTGTTGCATTCAGGCCCCAGTCATTGGGGAAAGCTCATTGTCAAAACCAGTTCAATTTAATGTTGTGTGGTCTAGCTTTAGTTAATTATCCAGACCAAACAATGTAGACATTCAGATGTTCTCTAGGGTTTTCCGGAAGGTGCACAATTCAGATTTGGATTAATTAATAATTAGATATATATAGATATTATAGCCAAATCGATCTTGACCAAATAATTTTTAATGGCATTTTTGAGATTTTTTTTTAAGTTAACGATTTGATTTTTAAGTTTTTCGCATATCATTTTTACGTGTATATACCTGTTTTTGTGATACTGGATGCAGCATTAATTTTGACGAAGTATTAGCCTGTTAAGTTCGTCTTGTTTTTTTTTTTTTCACCCACCGTTCACATATTTCTCAGTCAGTCACGGTCAGCATTTAATGTTATTATAAGATGTTTTTTACCGATTTGAACAATGTGTTGTAATTTTACGTAGTCACTTGCCGTGTTTGATATTTTTACTGTACATTAAGGTTTCATTACCAGGAGTCGTACCTCTTTGTTTTGAATTTGGTAATTAATGAGATAGTTAATTTTCAGATTAAAGGACCAAAGTCATGCTTCTAGTAGTTATTGCATGTATAGTCAAGTTCCCTCTCAGATCCACAACCATTGTAAACCAGTGTCATGCCCAACTATTAGAAAGTATACCAATGAAACTCAATGACCAGAGACATTATATTGTTAGAATCTCGGCTACTAGTTTAGGGTTCATACGCCTTTTGCTGGTTCTGTTAGAAAATGAATTGTCATGGTAACAGTCAGATTATATTTCTAATGGTACCAGTATCGTCATGAAAGTAATGCGTTCATTTCTATTGTTTTGGAAATAGATCTGTATTATGCAGTAGTTTGATGTAAGCTACCTACCTAAGCCTAAATCATACATTGCTATATAACTGTATATAGGTCCCATGTGTAATTGTGTAGAGGAAAAGTCACAACTCTTTATTTCATCCACTGCTAATGTCAGGGCCATGTTCTTCATTAATAACCACTTCAAGTGAAATCTACAACTTTTATTTACATGTAGAATGGTTTACAGACCAAGAATCACCAGTTCTGTAGTATGTTGTAGTATGTTGTTAAACTTTTTTTTATCATTAAGAAAGTTGCTCAGTAGCTGATACAGTGAATTCGGCCCATTCAAGATCTTTATAGAAGATTCAACATTTGAACAATTGTGTATCGTGAAGTGATAGTAAATCGTTTTGAACTTGGCCTCTTAGCAAGAGGAACAATTTTCCAGGAAGCTCATACTGGAGTGTTGTTTAACAAAAGGTATACATTGTTGATTTTGATCGAGAAGTAAAATTTTCTTAAAGTTTTGAAAAATTGTAAAGTTTTCAAAATAGCTAGATATTTGTCAGATACTTTGGCAGAACTTTAGGTAATGGTGGTCGTGTAGATTTATTCTGCTTTTTGCTGGTGTACATGCTGGTATGCGTGTCCGACTTAGTCATTTTCCTATGTTGTACATAATACACATTTTGTTACATTTTTCTGTGGACCTCTGAGTTTTCTGTGAGATGTGTATAATTTCTATGAAATTGAGTCCTATAAAATCTATGCTGTTGACATGATCAGCTATTTGACATGTTACTATGGTCAGTATGTTGAGCAATAAATAATAGATCTTTAACAGTCTGTTGTGTTGTAGCAAAACCAAACAGGAAAAACAAACAGAACAAAAAACAAAACACCCCCTCCCCAAATACCAAAGCAAAATACCCCCCCCCCAAAAAAAAAACAACAAAAACAAAACCCAACCAATCAAGGAACAAGAAAGAAACACAATCACCGCAACGAGTCACACATGCTCGCACAGCATACCCACACAGTACACACACCATGAATGTAAAAACATAAACAAAACCACACACACAAACAAAGTACCCCCCCCCCAAAAAAAAAAAACAAAAACCAAAAAAAACAAGAAACCCCACGAAACAACAGAAAAGATTGGTGGTTATTTATGTGGTTAGGATGTTCGCTATTACAACTGGGAAAAGTCATTTCCCATACCGGTGACCAATATCAGACCAAAAGAGTATATTTGAATTAGTTGCCATCATATACTGACCAATTGCAGCCAGAGCATTTCGTGATTGTTCTTTTCCAGATAGGTGGAATTTAATACCGTTTGAGGACAAGAAACGAAAATTGTAATGAGCTAAAATCTGGAAGAAAAGGGAGTATTAGTACTTAACCAGTATTACCAGAATTTTTATATATAAATTCCTGTAAACGATAAAAATTGGCGAGTATACAGTGGTTAACGATAATCATAATCCCAAAAACATATACTAAAGTCGAATGTAGGCAACCGGACGTCCGACAACAGCGAAGGCAGATCAGGTTCGTGGAGGAGTAAGCATCCTCTGCTGATCGGTCCAGCACCCGCCGTAGCCCTTAGTCGAAAAGAATAAACGGGATTACCCATCGTCAAATTTGTACGGAAAAGACAGCTAACACAAGGTATGAAAACCAAATTCAGATAACAATATGACTTAATGATAGTTTGATAACTCGCAATTAAGGATCATTATAGCGCATGAAGAATTTTAGAAATGATGACTTGAAACGAGAAATTTTATAACCTATTTCTATCAATGTGCCAAGTTTTAATCACCTGGCAAGGACGGCACAATAAGGAGGTGGCGGGTGTTTTGAAAGATAAAAAGACAAAACATTGAGTAAACTTAATTTATTTATATATCTAGATGCGTTAGTTCACAAAACAATATATTTCACGGAATGGGCAAGCAATCACAGCAAACCCTCGGCTAGTAAAAAATGGTCCTGTAAGAAGTTCCGTTTTCTCCTAAACTCTCCTGAACGTTTTTCAACCTATGACCCGCAAAATTCTGTATCAAAATGAACCAAAGAATTTATTTCCCCATAATATTCAAATATTTATTGAAGTAAGCAATAGAATTTTGCTCCATATGGTACCTTGCAAGGTAATTTAATGCAGGACTAATAGACAACTGATGGACCGTTCGGGTGGCGGTCTCTGCGCCCCACGGTGCGTATTGCATAAGAACGGGGATAATTTGCCTACACTTCTCTCCGTTTATATTCGGACCAAAAGAC
Organism: Ostrea lurida; assembly: GCA_903981925.1. Taxonomy (NCBI): domain Eukaryota; kingdom Metazoa; phylum Mollusca; class Bivalvia; order Ostreida; family Ostreidae; genus Ostrea; species Ostrea lurida. The sequence continues at coordinate 27,509 of CAJDSM010021177.1, forward strand.
TCGTGTTATTTGAATTATTTCCGGCCGCAGGGAGCGCCGAATCTTATTTGTGTTGTGTCCAAGCTGCGCATGGAATTAAAGGGGGGAGTGTTTAGAGTTTCAAAAATTGAATTTGATCAATAATAATATAAAAGTTCTGAATAAAGGTTTCAGAAAATATGTAACAGTTTATTCATATTTTGATTTATACATATTTCGAACTCTTTTATTCAAACTTTTACTAAATATTATTGATAGAAACCTAAACACTTCCTCTCTTTATCCATGCGCACTTTGGAACACTCACAAATAGAGCGGCACTCCGCGGCCGAGAATAACTGTTATCAAATGCGTTTTCATATTATCATTATTGCAACGAATATATGAATTCACAACTTCACAACGAAGTTCTCCCCAAGTGCGTGTGTAAATATAGGAAGCAGTTTATTAGGGCTTCTAGATAATTAATTCAGCTATAAATGGATAGAAACATAACAAGTTATTGTATTGAAATGCAAACGACTCAAATAGTTTAAATATTGAGTATTTGATTGTGTTGTGTGGTAAATTTCAATCTGAAGCCAGAATTTACAGTCAGTACATCCAGTTCCAACAAATGACATCAGCAATTCATCATAGTGACACAGATCCGGGGTTGCCTTTCAACTTCTGCTATTATTTTTTTTTATCTACATTCAAATCAAAATGATTGTATATTCAGCGGGTATCCAGATTTGTCGAAAGGGGGGCCCAGGCCCTTTGGGAAAAGTGGGCCTGCTATAATGTAGACTGGCTAGAAGTCTAAAGAAGCCCAAGTGGGGGCCAGGGCGAAAGCCCCCGAAGTTCTTGGATTTAAGGGCTTTATTAAAGCTATTTAGGGGTTTTATTTAGCTATATCTATAGCATAATTGATAATTTTGTCGCCAAAGGGGGCCCGGCCCCCTGCCCCCCCCCCCTAATCGCCACTGATATTTGCTCCATTTGTCTATCTTTCAAGCTGATGGCGTTTCATTTTAGGAAATCACAATTCTCAGCTGCAATTCTAGCTGCCTAATTAAAAAGGCCGGATTGAAGGCATGGGACAAATATAGGGGACAAAAGTATATTGCTTGGTCGTTTTCTGTAGTAGTTCTTTGGAAATAGAATTTATTTTATTTATTTAGTTATTTTTTTTTATTAGCGGCCGATTTGATGCTTGCATCAAAATTACTTGTTAAGTAATTTGTGATGGTGGATGTTATAACGATTGAACTTTTATATGCATTTTTAATGTTTCAAATGCTTCATTATGCTATTTGTAATGGTCAGTAAAAAATTTGAACGTCATTTGTTGAGTTACAAGTGAGATACAACACTAAGTCTTCCAATTCGCCGCTATATAAACAAAGCCCGTGCCATGTTTTTGTTTACCTACATGTAGTATACGTTCCGTTTAAAGCAGATTTTTACAAATTACAAGTTCATTCTGAACACAATTAACAGTTCCCAGTGTTACTCACATCACATTCTGTTTTAAACGTGGTATTTTCTGAGAATCAATCTTTGTGTAAAAACAAACAAAGCATGAGCCTTGTTTACATAACAAAGAATTGTGAGCACTGTATCTCTCTTGTAACTCAACAACTGACATTAAAATTTTCCTGACCATAAGAAATAACTTCGTTAAGCATATGAAACATTAAAAATGCAATTATAAAATTTATCTCAAAACGTGTCCATGTCCCTTTAAACAAATATAAAAGTATGCAAAATTTTGATTACGTTTATTATGCAGAAAGGGTATCACCGTAATTTACTGACTTGACTTTTTTTCGCAAGTTTCACAGGTGCTTTCAAGAGACAGACCCCCCCCCCCCTTGAATGTTTCCCCACGGCTTCTTTGTGTGACTTTTCGTGTCAATCACTCCTTTATAACATATTTCTGGGCCTTCCTATGCCATATATAACTCCAAAACTAAACTTAATGAATCATTTTAAAAAAAAAAAAAAAAAACCGACTAGAATCTCTGTTTTATACTTTTTTTACTTCATTTAAATTTTAAACAAGACTTTTGAAAATAGCGTGAAAATAAAAAAAAGAAAGAAAAAAGACAGTAGTCCTATTAGTCTTGAAATTCGATATCATGAGTTTTTCCATACATCAAGTTGCAAAAAGATCATCATTTATTTCCATTGCATAGATGTATTAAGCATATATTAGTTGATATCAGGAATGTTTCCATAAATCAAGTACACAAAGGTCATTATTTATTTCCATTACTGATATTAAACTTTTAAAAGAAAATATATTTGCATTGTAAGAAGACATGGTTATATGATTAAAACAAATAAATCTTCAGTGAATTTTAGTGCAAAAGGGCCATTTTTAAAAAAAAAACCAAAACAAAACAAAACCAAAAAAAAAAAAAAAAAAAAAAACCAAAAAAAAAACAAACCAAGCATTATATTATTTCGTAATTCTTCTTCAATGTAGAAATCAATTCCCCAAAAACTGAATCTTCAATACACAGGTGCGAACCTCTTTAATTAAGATATTGATTTTTTTTTTTTTTTTAGATATCTAATGTCAGTAACGTCATACGGTCACTGACTGTGGTCGCACCTATTGCTTAGTTATGTCAGTCTCAACAACAGGTCGATGTGTGAAGTCCGATACCTGTATTCAATATATACAGATGTATATTCACGTTTTATAGGGTGTGTCCAAACAACGACCACGCGGATCAAGGAAATCGGATCGCCAATCTTACGCTCACGTTGTATACACTTGTTTGATGACGCCGAACGAAAATGTAAAAATAAGGCCATTCCAAGTTTCATTTACGTTGAGTACACGAGACGATTGCATTGTGTCCATTTGTATAGGTCTACAATGTAGGTACTACTTCATCTACAACTGGTAACTTTTCAATTTCTCGACGGGATGTAAAACAAAAAATTCTTAACCCAAATAAGCCATGAATTTCACGATCTACATAACCCAAATCCACGATCTACACAAGACATTTTCCTCGTCGTTACTATTTACTACGATTCGTTGTTTGATATTCAGGATCCAATGAAAGTTCTATAGCCCCAGTTCCACTGTACATTTCGGCGTCCAGGTTTCACTACGTTTGAAAACGCCACTTTCATGACAAATTTGTGCGTTTAAATTGTTGGCACGTTTTACTAGGTTTTACTAGGTTTTCCTACGTTTGCTTACGTTTTACTACGTAGTGCTAGGGATTATCCGGTTTTCTATGAGCTATCGTGTTCCTTTTACAAGGTTTTGATACGTTTTATCACGTATTTGTACGTTTCGTCACGGTATAGACCACGTTTATCCGACTACTTTTACTCCCGTATAGCTAGGTTTTAGTAGGTTTGAGCCAAGGTCTACTACGTTTTCCCACGATTAATAACGATATTCACGTATTTGCGTTTAAACCGTGGATGATTTCTTAGCATCAGCTACGTTTCATTACGCATTTCTACGTATTGTGTACGTTTCTGTACGTTTTTCTACGTTTCTTCTACATTTCATTTTTTGCCCACGTTTGTATTGTGCTGACCAATATATACGGGTCGATGAGATTGGTCTACGTATTCACGTATATAGCCGTTTCATTTACGCATCGATGCGTTTTCCACGATATAGCGTGTGCTTACGTTTTAAAACGTAGTAAAACGGGATACCCGAAAATACAACAATGAACCGTAGATGAAACGTAGAAAAACGTACAGAAACGTACACGATACGTAGAAATGCGTAATGAAAGCGCAGCTGATGCGTAGAGAAACGTGAGGGATTTTCTTGGTTACTTTTTAAAAATACGTTTTTCTATGTAGTGTTACGTTTTGATAGGTGTCTGTACGTTATTGCACGTTTTAGGACAAGCATAGTCAGTTTCATTACGTTTGTTTAGGTATTATTACGTTTGTATACGTCTCTTCAAAGTCACAATCCCACTGTCACGTTTCGGGTATTTTCGGGTATCCCGTTTTACTACGTTTTAAAAACGTAGCAGCACCGCTATATACGTAGGAAAACGCATCGATGCGTAAATGAAACGGCTATATACGTGACTATACGTAGACCAATCCTTCATCGACCCGTATATTATTGGTCAGCACAATACAAACGTGGGCAAAAAATGAAATGTAGAAGAAACGTAGAAAAACGTACAGAACAGTACACAATACGTAGAAATGCGTAATGAAACGTAGCTGATGCTAAAGAAATCATCCACGGTTTAAACGCAAATACGTAGAATAACGTTATTAATCGTGGGAAAACGTAGTAGACCTTGGCTCAAACCTACTAAAACCTAGCTATACGGGAGTAAAAGTAGTCGGGATAAAACGTGGTCTATACGTGACGAAACGTACAAATACGTGATAAAACGTATCAAAACCTTGTAAAAAGGCAACACGATAGCTCATAGAAAACCGGATAATCCCTAGCACTACGTAGTAAAACGAAAGCAAACGTAGGAAAACCTAGTAAAACCTAGTAAAACGTGCCAACAATTTAAACGGCACAAATTTGTCATGAAACGTGGCGTTTTCAAACGTAGTGAAACCTGGACGCCGAAATGTGACAGTGGAACTGGGGCTATAGAACTTTCATTGGATCCTGAATATCAAACAACGAATCGTAGTAAATAGTAACGACGAGGAAAATGTCTTGTTAGATCGTGGATTTGGGTTATGTAGATCGTGAAATTCATGGCTTATTTGGGTAAGAATTTTTTGTTTTACATCCGTCGAGAAATTGAAAAGTTACAGTTGTAGAGAAGTAGTACCTACATTGTAGACCTATACAATGGACACAATGCAATCGTCTCGTGTACTCAACGTAAATGAAACTTGGAATGGCCTTATTTTTACATTTTCGTTCGGCGTCATCAAACAAGTGTATACAACGTGAGCGTAAGATTGGCGATCCGATTTCCTTGATCCGCGTGGTCGTTGTTTGGACACACCCTATAAAACGTGAATATACATCTGTATATATTGAATACAGGTATCGGACTTCACACATCGACCTGTTGTTGAGACTGACATAACTAAGCAATAGGTGCGACCACAGTCAGTGACCGTATGACGTTACTGACATTAGATATCTAAAAAAAAAAAAAAAATCAATATCTTAATTAAAGAGGTTCGCACCTGTGTATTGAAGATTCAGTTTTTGGGGAATTGATTTCTACATTGAAGAAGAATACGAAATAATATAATGCTTGGTTTGTTTTTTTTTGGTTTTTTTTTTTTTTTTTTTTTTGGTTTTGTTTTGTTTTTGGTTTTTTTTTTAAAAATGGCCCTTTTGCACTAAAATTCACTGAAGATTTATTTGTTTTAATCATATAACATGTCTTCTTACAATGCAAATATATTTTCTTTTAAAAGTTAATATCAGTAATGGAAATAAATAATGACCTTTGTGTACTTGATTTATGGAAACATCCTGATATAACTAATATATGCTTATACATCTTATGCAATGGAAATAAATGATGATCTTTTTTGCACTTGATGTATGGAAAAACTCATGATATCGAATTTCAAGACATAATAGGACTACTGTCTTTTTTCTTTTCTTTTTTTTTATTTTCACGTAATTTTCAAAGTCTTGTCTTAAAAATTTTAAAAATGAAGTAAAAAAAGTATAAACAAGAGATTCTAGTCGGTTTTTTTTTTTTTTTTTTAAAATGATTCATTAAGTTTAGTTTTCGGAGTTATATATGGCATAGGAAGGCCCAGAAATATTGTTATAAAGGAGTGATTGACACGAAAAGTCACCAAAGAAGCCTGGGGGATAACATTCAAGGGGGGGGGGGGGTCTGTCCTCTTGAAAGCACTGTGAAACTTGCGAAAAAAAGTCAACAGTAAAATTACGGTGATACCTTTCTGCATAATAAACGTAATCAAAATTTTGCATACTTTATATTTGTTTAAAGGGACATGGACACGTTGAGATAATTTTATTAATTGCATTTTTAATGTTTCCA
>CAJDSM010021179.1:0-36169 GCA_903981925.1 Ostrea lurida
ACTTGCGACACGGAGCTAGCTTGCAGATTTCACACTCACGTTCCCTTGTGTCTTCTCTNTATTGCACACTTGCGACACGGAGCTAGCTTGTAGATTTCACACTCGCGTTCCCTTGTGTCTTCTCTCTACTGCGCCCGGCATTGTTACAAGTTATTCTCAAAGAAATACACTTTCCAAAATAAATTTTCGGCTATTAAATACCACACATTCAGAATGAAACCTTTTTTAACCTTTCCATGCACTTTTTGGAATTCAAATCGTCCTAAAAACACTCTTATTCTTACCACAGGTACGAGAGCGCTTTTCACTGTCCTACCTGATCGGTGTCCATACTGTTTTTATGCTCCCATAATCTTTGATTCGAGGGCATATAGTTTTTGGTCTGTCGGTTTGCCTGTCTTTATCTGTAGGAAAAACATTGGCCATAACTTTTGAATGGCAAGTGATAGGACTTTCATATTTCACATGTGTACTCATTACAAGACCTTTGTACTGGTATCAAAATATTTGACCTTGAAGTTTGACCTACTTTTCCAAATCTTTCACATTGGCCATAACTTTTGAAAGGTAAGTGATAGGACTTTCATATTTCTCATGTGTACTCATTACAAGACCGTTGTACTGGTATCAAAATATTTGACCTTGCAGTTTGACCTACTTTTCAAAATCTTTAACCTTGGCCATAACTTAAGTGGTAATGTGTATCCCTTATGAAAAGCCCTTTCTACTGGCTCCTGACCAACTTTTCCAAAACTTTAACATTGGCCATAACTTTTGAATGGTAAGTGATAAGACTTTTCAGATTTCACATGCGTAATCCTTATGGCAAGCCCCTTCCACTGGCATATGGAATCCAGTGGCATCAGTGTTTCACAAAACATCTTGTTTGTGATGCAATTTTGTTTCTGACTTGGTCGATGTTTTCCACAAAAAAAGTTGTGTTGATGCATTGTGACATCAGTCTCGGAGTGGTGATTGATTATTATATATTGTTTAACGTCCCACTCGAGAATTTTTCACTCATTGCCGGTGAAGGGCTGCAAAATTTAGGCCTATGCTCGGCGCTAGGGAGGGATCTTTATTGTGCCACACCTGCTGTGACATGGGATCTCAGGTTTTGCAGTCTGATCCAAAGGACCGCCCCATTTAGTTGACTCTTACAACAATCAAGGGGGTACTTGGGACCTATTCTAACCTGGGTCCCCATGGGGAGCAGAGTGGCGATACAGATTCAGAAAATGCGTCAAACACAGAAATGGCCAGGTTGCTGTAAATATATTGAATATATCGGTAAACAGGAAATAGGTGTCGGACAGGTCTGAAATCGGATCCCACAATATGGGACCACCCGCTGAAGATGGATATGAAAGGTAAAGAGGCTACGATAATTAATTGCTGAGTAAAGTGTTACGAAAATTTGCACTATTAAGAATAACACTGGAAAATATTGTAAGTCGGTAAACAGGAAGTAGGTGTCGGACAGGTCTGAAATCCGGATCCCACGATATGGGACCACCGCTGATGATGGATATCAAAGGTCATGAGGCTACGATAATTAATGGCCGAGTAAAGTGTTACGAAAATTTGCACTATAAAGAATAACACTGGAAAATATTCTAAGTCGATAACAGGAAGTAGATGTCGGACATGTCTGAAATCGGATCCCACGAAATGGGACCACCCACTGATGATAAAATCTTAAATGTCATGAGGCTATGATAAAGTAATTACTGAGATAAGTGTTACAGAAATTATTTCCCCGCCCACTATTCAAGCCGATTTTGCACTCGTGCAACCCGCCAAAAATGACAGTGTGGTGACCCAGAAAGTTGGATTACACTCTAGGAATTTTACAGTATGAGACATGGATTTTTGATGTCAAGTATACAATTGAAGTAAAAACACAGGATTCAAAAACAAATCCTGATACAGATCACATTTTCTTTCAAAAGTTAAATGTTTACTTTTATTAATATGTCCCCCATCAATTCTGAATTTTTTTTTTATACAAGATAGATGTATTCATGGCATTGCTGATCTTTTGTGTCAGCCCTAATCATACTACCTATATAACTGTATATGCCAAATAAAACAAGAGGTACTGTGAGCAATGCTCACTAAGGATACCCCCCACTTACTCCAAGGGTATTATATTTAAGTGTTCAAGAATTTGAAATCATATTGCTACCTTTATGTCCAGAGAGCTTGACCTTTGACCTTCTGAACCCAATTTAATAGGAAACATCTTTGATTCATGGACAGTTCATTTGTATGACATGGTGATTCTAGGTTGAAAGTATAATGCTCTACAGCCCAAAAATCCCATTGGTACTTCCATATCCAGTGCGTTTGACAATTGACCTTTTGACCCTACATTGAAATGGAAATCTTCGTCCCATGAGTAGTCCATATGATTGATATGTAACTCTAGACCGCATAGATAATCCTCTAAAGCATGGTAATCATATTGCTACTTCATTGTCCAGTGTGCTTGACCTTTGATCTTTTGACCCCAAAATCAATAGGGAACATCTTCGTCCCATAAGTAGTCCATATGTATGATATGGTGAGGTGACTCTAGGTGGAAAGATAACACTTTAGAGCCCGGAAACCATTGCCGTCTACAGACGGACGGACAACCCGATTCCAGTATAAACACCCCCCCCCCCCCCCCACCACAACTTCGTTGCAGGGGGTATAACAAATAGAAGATAAACAACAATTACTACTACCGTACACTTTATTTACAGAATCATTGCACTGTTCCAACAAAATCGATCACTACACACACATTTGATATACCTAAACATACTTTACATATAATAAATTTTTTTTTATAAAGAAATGTTTGTAATCCATTCAGTATCACAAAGCACCTGGCTGTTTGTCATCTTCCTTTTGATAACCATTCTCTAGTCAGTTATTCAAAGTCCTAAAATGAAAGTAACATTGCATATGTTAGACTGTTCTGCAGATTTCATAGCTCATCTGTCATACCTATATGTTTACATACTTCCTCCAGAATCTTTCCAATATTTGAAAGGTAAATGTATTATTAGTAAATCAATCTGAATCAGACAGCATCTCACCTCATCTGTTTCATCATCTTCATCACTGATCACTGGCTTGGCTTTGGAACGAGACTTTCTCTTTTTGGAATCTGATTTTTCTTTTTTCTGCCATTAAAATAGAAAAAAAAAAAAAAATTTTTTTTTAAATATTCACATATGTGTTGATGGGAATAAACTTTTTTTTTTTATTTTTAAAAAGCACAATCTTTTCAACTTGACATAGAAACCTATACACATGTACTATCTAATATTTATTCCATAAATAACATAGAGAACAGAAATATTTCTGAAGACATGGTACCTTTTTAGATCTATCTCTCTTGTGCTTCTTGCTTGAATGTCCTGCAAAACAAATAAAGTATGCCCCTATAATATTAATCTAACATTCTATTATATACTGCTACGAAATTCATTTGCAACCAGTCTTAAAACCATTTAATGATAATGATGACTTAATGTAACCCAGATAAATTCTTTCGAGAAAACTTAAAACTCAGTAGCATGAAAACATGCTGTGGTTCATCAAACAGTACCGTTACCTTCTTCATCATCATCTTCCTCTTCGTCCTCTTCTCCCTTTCCTTCATCCTCCTCGCCTTCATCCTCCTCATTACTACTGCTGTTCTCATCTGAGTAGGACACACCCTCTTTCTCTAATCTTTCCCTGGCACTTGTAAACACTGACTTCAAAACTATGGAGTCTTCATAAATCTGTGACAGATAATCAAATTCTCAGGTATCAAGATTATTTATTCAGTTTGCTTCATATGCTGAATTCTGCAAAATCCTAAAGTCCCCAAATTAGTTTTTGCCAGACATGGTAATAATTACACTGAAATGTGCTGTCACTTTCTGTCTGTACTTTGGCAGACAAACTCTTGTTTAAAAATAATCTTTATGCATACTATGTACATGTATCACTAAATTCAATAACTCCATTACAACCCAAAGTCTGTCTTCTCATTGAACTCTGTCTGTAAACAAACATTTTTCTGTCTGCCTTTTTGATATTTTTGCATGCTATATATTCTACAAATTCCAGATTTGAAATGGTGGGTGAACATGAGATCGCAGATCAGAATTTCATATCTTGCAGAGGTTTTAATTCTAATAACTGCATTTTTATCATTAAATAAAGTAAATTTGAAAATTTTCAATTTCAAAACATCATTATAAATATCCTTCACTTTTCATCCATAGCAGTTTTCTCAGATGTGATATTCATCTTCAAAGGAATATCTTTATCTAAAATATCCTCAAATATGTACATAGTCTTATCTTAGATATAAAAAAATAAGATGTTACAGGCTGAAAGACAAATCACAAGTATTTACAAGACATATTGATGTAAAATTCATGTATGTACTAACCAGAGAACCTCGATGTTGTAGGATTGTGCATTCTCACACAGCAGCATAACATCAGTCTCCAGATCATCCAAACTACCGGTACCTGTGATCTCTTATTCTTTGCTGAAATAAAAATTTATTTTTTTTAAACAGTACATTCAAAGTTACACCTTCCACATTAATCTACCAACTAACTTGACCCTGACAAGAAATTGACTGATGTTCATCACATACTATTTTTTAGATATGACAGATCAATATAACCTTATTTTCTTGAAATCCACAGGCTTTGCAATGATCTCACTAGTACTCTGGCAAGTCTTTCTTTGATGGCAACTGGAAAAATGCTTCACTCAAAACTCTGTCAACTCTGAAAAAAAATAAGAGACATATGTAGTAATAATTTTAATACACATTTCTTAGATAAAAAGTCTTTTTGCAAAATACATCTACAATTTCACACTTTCAGAAATCTACTTTAAAATATCGGTTTTAAGTTTAACAGTAAACATAACGATGAATACATTCTGCAAATGATATTTACATAAAGACTCGAACTCACCTATCTTTGTAGTTCAATACAACATCCAGTACTTTCTTCATTACAGAAGTCAGTTTGCGTGGTTGGGAGGTAATTTCTCTACTGGAGGACGACCTCGCCTCTTCTTCGGCTTTGATTCCTCTTCCTTTTCACCTTCCTCTTTCTAGGTTTTTTGGTTTTCTGTTTCACTTGTTCTACCTCGTCCAAATTACCTCCTCAATGCCTGAAAAGTACACATACCAATCCTAGAGTTTCCAGATAATGGTAAATAACAGAACAGTATTCTGTAATTAACAGTAAAATTCCCCATGCAAAATTACAAATCATTTTTTTTTTCATTCATCATGAATACAGAAGTTGTACATAAACTTTACCTTAATGAACTGTTTTTCAGTGAGAGAATCCGAATAATCCACCTCCTTTCTCTGTCTAGATCCCCTTCCAAATAACTTATCTTCCTCCTCTTCATAAGTCAACCTTTCCACCTAAAATAGAGATAAACAAATTTTTTGTTAGTTTTACTTTAATAACAAAGGCATGCACATGATAAGAAATGCATTCAAGTGTATCGTAATTGAGAGTTCCAACCTCTTTCTCATCCTTGAGAATCCACGTTGGGAGCTCATCTTCCTCCATCATACGGGGCTTCCGATTCGATATTCTAGCCTCCTCTCTTCTTCTTTCAATGTCCATTTTCAATATGGAAATGAAAATTCATGCACTCATTTACCTCCAAATGTAGAAGATATTATGCACATGTACATATCTAGTGCAATGTATCTAATATTACCTGATAGATATCAAAACTCATCCTCAGTTCTAGCTAACATCTGATTTATTGTTCATCATCAGGAACCTCATCTTCTTCCTAAAACACCACAGAAATTAACCTTTTGAAGTCTATCATACAAATATGTAAATAGCAGCCTTCACAAAATATTCAGCTGTATCTGAAACATATGCATTCCACAACTAACCTCCACTTCTTCATTTTCCTGTTCTAGAATGGACTGCAGGAGCTGCTGACGTTCATAGCCCCTGGACTTCTGATCAAAACATTCCAGCTTGGATGACCTTTTCATCCACATTCAGTTTATAGCGAGCCAGCAGCTTAGGATCTTTTCCTCCACCGAGTTCACAGTCATAAGACGCAGAACACGAACTTCATTCTTCTGTCCAATTCTGTGAGCTCTGTCCTGAGCTTGCAGATCCTATCAAAGATGATAATTAAAATGCTGTAAATTCACTTAAAATCCAATACTATAAACTACCATTTCCATACCATTTCAATTTCACATGACCACTGCTTTGCCATACCTATATTGCTTTATATCAAATTCTTCATTGAATTTAGAAAAATCATACATGGAATTATTCCACTATGTACTTGTATAAGAAGTCTCCTGGAATTTACCTGATGGGGATTCCAGTCAGAGTCATAAATGATGACAGTGTCTGCAGCTTGGAGATTCAAACCTAACCTCCAGCCCTGGTACTCAGTAAAAACAAAAAGTAGGGAGAGTCCTTCTGGTTAAATAGTTCCAACAGCTGCCCACGATCCTCAGACTTTGTGGTTCCATCCAAACGCAGGTATCTATATCCATATACAATATAATAATGTTACTAAGTAATGCAGTGAAAATTATAATTACCTTTCGATTTATAGTAAGATTGCACCACATACTCACCTCTGTACAGGAAGTAATCTTCCAAGATACTCATGAGTGACGTCATCTGACAGAAAAGCAGGACTCGGTGGTTTAGAGACTTCAGTTTTGGCAGAACTCGGTCCAAGAACTCGAACTTTCCAGAAGTTCGATACAAATCTGGTCTACAAAAGTAATCGTTCAGATTATTCATACAGCTGAAACTGATGCAAAACAGAATTTACACCAATTTGATTTTGCATCTTGTGTAAAACATAATAAACAAGTTATACTCACCCACTAATAGAGGCACCTGTGCCTCCCTGGTGTTCTGCAATGGCTTCTTCCAAATGTGGGAAAATGAATGGATGATTACAAATCTTCCTCAACTGCATTATAGTGTTCATCATAGCTTTCGATCCCCCACGGCCCTACAGTGAAGAATACCACAACTTACCAAACAGTAATGAATAAACAGTAACTCTTAATCAGGTACTTGTACTCAAGTATACCATTCTATTATTATTTACAGTTCAGTGTCTATCAATTAAGTACTGAAATACATGAACTTTCTGAATAGGTTTGGTACCTTCTTGTCTTTTTCTGATCCATCAGTAAGAAGAATTCCCTTTGCCTGCATGTGTCTGTACACACACCTCTGGAGACAAGACATCTCACATTTGATGACATACTCAATCTGAAATTAAACAACAGTGGAATAGAAAGGCTTGAAAAGAAATTTTAATTTTCCTACTATAACCAAATGACAAATCCTGTTTGCTACTTCTTTTAATCAGACAGATGGTCTACTATTATTTGCCAGTATTTTTAATCTGACAGCTAGTTCGTCTAATGAGACTGATTTTATTTACCTTGTCAGGAAGCTGTGACTCCACCTCTTTCTTCAGACGACGGAGCAAGAAAGGCCTGAGAACCTTGTGTAAACGCCTAATGATCAGCAGGGTTTCTTCCTGGTTCAGCTCCACCTGGAAATTTACCAGTACCAAAAATATGAATAACATGATTCTACAGTGCAACTTCTCTCGTGAGCACANTTTACCAGTACCAAAAATATGAATAACATGAATCTACAGTGCAACTTCTCTCGTTAAACTCCTATGTACATCAATTTACACATTATTACTTGCATACTTTAAACTTATAATAATTACACACTACTCATATTCTGTTTTCTTACTTGATAGGTTTTTATTATTAATGTATCATTATGCTTTCACAATTAAATTCTCCCCACATTAAATTTGCTAAAAGAAAATAATTATACCTTTTCACCAGTCATGGCAAATGGTGCATTAAACCATTGCTCAAATGTGGAACAGGACTTGAAAATGCTCGGCAGCAGAAAATTCAACAAGGCCCACAATTCTGGAAGTTTGTTCTGTTTAAAAAAATACAAAGGAGATATTCTATATTGTAATGATAAAACAAACATTCACATCGACCTGTGATTTCTGTTTACATATAGCACATTTACACATGTTAGCAAATGATGCAAATATACCTGAAGAGGTGTTCCGGTCAGGAGGAGACGGTGGGGAGCGCAGTAATGGGTGTTTAACACCTGAGTCAGCTTACAGTGATGGTTCTTCATACGATGTCCCTCATCAATGATCATGTATCTCCATCTCAACTGTAAAGTTATAATAGTACATACAGCAAAGCATTAACTAGACTACAGACTACTGAATACTAACATACATACCTTATGTAATGAAGAAATATGATTCAATGTTACCTTCGACAAAGCAGCTTTGTCTTTGATGATATATTCATATGTTGTCAGCAGCACATTAAACTTGGCAGCTTTTAGTTGTGGTGACAATAAGCGTCTAGTTGTAGGAGATCCCTTGTAGGCAATCTTATTCACTGAGGGAGCCCATTTCTCAAACTCCAACACCCAATTTGACAAAGTTCTACAACAAAATTTATAATATAGCTAAAATATACTAACTTGTTAAAAACAATTTAAATATTCATTTAATTTGTATGCATTTCAACTCACGATAATGGCACAATGATCAGGAAAGGTCCATTGACTTTTTTCTTTTCCATAAGATAGGTAATCAGACCAATTGTCTGAATGGTCTTTCCTAAACCCATTTCATCAGCCAATATTCCATTCAAATGATTGTTATACAAGGAAACCAACCATTCCAGCCCTTTAATCTGCAATAAGAAAGCTCACATTTAGTATATTAAATCTATTAAATAACTGCATTTTTCAAAAATATATTTTTTTTTACTGCCATTACTAAAATATAATATACAAATCACATACTCACTCACAGTTACCTTAAAACATCATTTTAATATGCTTGTCTGAAAATAAATCAAAGGCAAACAATCCAGATTTCATTAAATTTACCTGATATTCTTTCAGTTTGCCATTGACCATGATGGTTGCCTGTTCTGAGACGGATTCGTGTACAGTGTGAGCCACTCCATAGTAACTCTTTTCCTCCATCTTTGCATTGCGGTGGTACTCGTCATCCACTTCACGAGACGCTTGGCTGCAAATAATGTTCATAATCAATCAAACTTTTGATAATAAGAACCTTATATGTAAGTATGGAATATATAAATTGATATGGTTTCTTTATAAATACAAATATTTAAAGCAAGCTCTTACTGTATGACTTCATGGGCCAAATTTTCATCAATATCATCTGGGCTGGTGAGCTGTAATGAAATGTTAAATCTCTTATGTTCTAATTCAATATCCCTACATTTACAACAAACTTTGTCAGTCTGATGTGTTATATTGGGGCACAAGAACCTTTCCTTGTGTGGTTAACACACTACTGAAGAGTTTCACTGTATCATTATTTTGTTACAATGTACACATTATTTTGTTACAATGTACACATTATTTTGTTACAATGTAGAGTGTAATCAACACATTTAGAAAATAGGATAAAATATTTTTTTCCATATCAATATATGTAGTATACCTTTGGCAGAGTTTTTTCCGGTTTAGGAATTAATGTTGACTCGTCTTGTTCAGGCTGAAATAAACAACCAAGGTATAGGTACAAGAAAATTTAAAGGTCCAAAAATTACATCACTCACATAGACAACTACATTTTCTCAAAAAAATATTTAGTCCCAGTTAAGACACATATATCCTAGCCTCAGAGACAACATTAAATCCTCTTGCAACACTGTCCAACCCCTGGGGCAATGATGTGTGCAAAGACTGCAAACTTGAATCTAAGGCCACATAAAATTAATTCTCGTTCTCAGGCCAATTTTCTCCAAAACAGATGAGGAGGGAGGCAATTTTTTTTCTTCATTTTTATGGCAATAAAATAGATGAGGAGTATTTTTTTTTAATCCAGAACTTGTCCGGGGGGGGGGGGGGGGGGGGGGGGGAGAGTTCTCTAAGTGAATAAAATACAATGAAGATTTCCTTCATTTGAGTCATTTGAGGCCTGGTCATCTGGACTGGAGACTGCAGAACACTTGTGTAAATGCAATGTATAAATTGTCTTGAAACTGATCATTTTGAACACAGGCAATATTGAATGTTACATGTATACTTGATTAGGTTCTGATGAACTATGATTAAAAAGTAAAGGTATTGATGTAGGGTACCTTAGAAAAGGGTACTAATTTAATTCAAACTACATTAATTTAATTTGGTTTTCGAAGATTAATAATAATGGTTGTGTTGAAAATCGGAGGAGATCTATGATAGGTTCATAATCAAGATTACATTGAGAATTCAATCTATTATTTCAGTCAGATAAATTGCTGATGTTTATTTATATGTTAGAAGTTTATGTAATAAATAACAAACAAGCCAATCACGTTGAAATCAGAAACTGGGTTGGATACCTTTAGTTCGTGTTACCACTTCTCTGCTGGTACTGATCATTTTATTTTTTTTAAAACGTCGCTGTATCAACCAGAAGTGTTGGGGTTTTTTAAATTACGGGTAGTATGGTATAGACCACTACCCACCGGTACTTATTCAAAACAAACGATGTAAGAACTCGCGTAACATGCATGTCAACTTGATGTTTATAGGCCTACCTTATTTGCATACGTCGTAGTTTCTACATAGTTTACAAAATATTTTATTTCCAAATATATATATATTGCTCTGTTTGTAAGGTGGTCCTCTGTTTTATCCGTAATACTTCACACAACAACGCGTTGCACCTGAATACGGAGAGATATCTTCATCGTCAGCCATTGTGCACTATTCAAAGTAGAGTTTATCGCCCGCGTTCCGGAAAATTAAAAACACAAAGTTAGAGTTATTCCCCGTCCGGAAATTAAAACCAAGAAAGGTTGAAAACAATAAATGGTCACCAACAATCGGTATCAGATTCAGTTTGATTAAAGTCATACCTATTCATATCGTAATTAGCAACATTTTTCAATGGTAGCGACTGATCGCTGATCACTAGACATTGATGTCAATATGGGCAATTAGCGGCACCGGTCAAAATCGAAAGTATTTCCGATATGAAAGATTGCACAGAGTCAGGCAAGATCATGCCGAATGCAGACGATTTATTTGGACCTGATATATACGGAACACAATTCATTAATTTGGGTACATGTAGGAAGTTATATACCTTTACTGGCCCTTGATTCGGAAGTCACAAAGATTCAAATGAATGCGGATTATTTTTTCCCAGATTCGTAAGCGCATACCAACTTTTTATTTATTGAAAATTCGATAAAATCGGCAATGCGGCAACCTCAAAACAGATCGAGCGGGCCTGAGAACCGTAATTTCAATTTATTTGCCTAAGTTTACGTGAGAAGTTACAGTTACTCCCCTTACACCTTTCTTACTTTAATACATCAATCCCCATCACATGTCCACCACATGAATGTCATACATTCATATGCATATTACAAATTAGTTCTGAATTCAAGATCACAAAACAACAATTTTTAACAATTTAATTGCATTAAAAGTAACTTGTAATATAACTAAATATTTAGGCTACAACATAAATGGTGCATGTTAAAAACTTTTACAATATTTCTGCAATTCAGAAGTTGACAGAGGTGAAGTGCAAATAGCACACAAAACTTTGGGTATAGAATGCCTGCTTTATATGACTATGCATCTAGTTTTTTTTTGTTTTAAATGTGTGGATGCAGAGAAGAAGTTTCATTAAAATTAATCAATATAATACAGTTTTTGCAAACAACCCCCCCCCCCTTGAGTGCAGGGAGTTCTGAAATTCACAATTCATATCCCTCGGTTCCAAAAATTGGTTCATATCGAATTTAGAAAAAGAATAAAAAATCGGAATGGTAGTTGTCAAGAATATGTTAAAAAATATTCAAATGATGACAAACACAGAGCAACAGCAATGAGTCACCTAAGTGACTCTAGTGAACTAAAAAGCTTATTTTTTTTAAAATGCATTATTTTTAAGTATCTGTTATTATAAGTAACTCACCTCTTCTTCCTCCTCATCTCCAGAAGCAGATTCCTCTCCATCATCACGAGGTGCGACCTCATACCTATAGAACACAAACATGTTGTACAGTCAATATGTTAACCACCTCAATCTTAGCAGCATGTTGAAAATGTACAGAATCCAATCAGTATTGCTTACCCTGGATTAAGTTCCAACCAGGCTTCCAGCTGACTTGACAGTGGGGCATCATCACCACTGAGGACTTTTCCTGTGGTGGTGTCTATAACAGACACTCTCAACTCACTCATGTTAGAGTCCCCATCCTGCAAAATAAAATACATGCACATATGTTGTATATCACTTCATTTGTCTGAATAATGACAAAAATACAACTAATATAATATTCTGTTTAAATAATCAATAATTCTTATTAATATATATATATATATATATTTAATCATTTAAATATATATAATCATTTTTGCTTGGGATACAACTTTTCAATACCAAATTGAAATACTGAAGCCAAAGTAGGAACTGATACTTTCAGCTTCAATAGTGCTTTGTCCATTAATAAACTGTTTGACAATAAGATAACTATCTTTTGTAATCTGTATCTCTTACATAAAAAAATTATTATAGAGATATAGCAAATGACACTGACATAAATCAATAAGTAATTCCAGAGATTCCTAGGAAACTGATAGAAAGAATGTATCCTCAATTAATGTGTAAGCATACCTCTGCCTTGTCGTCCTTCTTCTTTCGACGTCTTTTCTGTTTCTTCTTCTTTAGATCCTCCTTGTGCTGAGCCACCAGTGTCATCAGATTAGCAATGTACTCGTCTGTCTGAGCCAGCAGATAGGCAAGACGCTTGTCTTTCTTCTGGTCAATCAACTTCCTATAACCTTCTTCATCTTCTGCCTAAAGGGAAAAAGTACAATCATTAATGAACACCAAACTCTGTGTAAATAAGTCAAGACTTCTGTAAGATATAGGACTGACTCTTGTGACAGGCATGTCTACTCAAAATACAGTTAGTGTTCAAAGAGGGATATAATTATTTGTATTCTAAAAGCCCTGGAAAATGCTTTTACAATTAAATACTTACCATAAGTCTTCTCATACGTTCTTTCTCCAGTCTCTCTTGTTCTTTCTTCTGTTCACGTTCTGTGTTAGCATGATGAACCATCATGGCTTTGTTAAGTTTTCCTATTTTGCTAGTGACATTACGATGGAACTCTTTGAAATCTTTAGCATGTTGTAAAACAGCATTAAGATATTCCTACAAAATAAAACAAAACGTATCTAGCAGAGAGTTTTAGATGCTTTGCTTTTTATTTGAAAGATCTTTTTTCATATTACATTTGTGCAGTTGTTTTTTCCTCAAATAAAAAGTGATTATCAAAGCTAAACTTACATCTAATATTCAAAATTATCATGCAGATTAACCTTACCTGGTGTTTAGCTCTTCTCTTTCTCTCCTGTTCAATTTTCTGTTGTTTCTCCAACTTTTCTGTGACTCTGGCTTCCCGTAGAGAGTGTCTCTTGTTCCTTTTGTATGCCTTTGTATTCAGAGCAGTCTCCAATGTTGTATCTTTCCTCATGCAGGAAACCACTTCACTTCTTAGCTGTGAAAAAATAAACTAGATTTACGTTTCTTCATATACAACTGTGGATAAATAATATTTTTTATCAATTTTCAAATCTACACTTGCTATGACTCTGGTTTTTGAAACTAAAGAAGTAACCTGTCTCTGAAAATTCAGGAGCCTCAAAGCCCTCAGTTCTATCATGGCTTTGGTTCTCATATCTTCTGGCATTGTTGCAGGAAGATCTTGCAATTCTTTGATTCTGCATGAAATTCTAGCTGCAATTCTGGAAATGTTAAAACAGATTCTATGTTTGAACAAACAATATTCAGTCTTGATAAAGCATACCAAACTTCAACAGCAGATCTTTTTTGTACCTATTTTCTCTTTCATTCAGTAAGTCAATTGGATTAAGTCCCTGTGGTTTGGAAACAGGTGCAATCTTGCTGTGTTTCTGTTGCATTATGGATTGTGTAGATGGTTGTTGAGCAGCCCCTTGAGGTCCTGCCTGGGTATGAGCACCTGGCTGCTGTCCCGGGGGTCTCTGGGGGAGCTGATTGGCACTAGTGTTTGGTGGTACTTGTGTCATCTGACCCCCGGAATATCCAGAGCTGAAGGACTGACTGTGTGGGACTTGAGAGTTGGGAACCTGCCCTGGCTGTTGTCCCATTCTACCACTTGGATCTGCAAAGAAATAAAAATTCAAGTCACGTACAACTGACATTTGTTACGCATTTTAAAAACACTGAAAATTCTAGAAAATCAGTCCACTTCACACAAAAGATTCAGAATATACAAGTCTTTGTATGAAAAGATGTATGCAAACAATTATTCTATAAACTTAAGAACCTTTTATTAAAAAAAAAAAAAAGAAAAGAAAAAAAGAAACCTACCTTGTAGTCTCTGTTGTTGTGGATATCGTTTGCCTTCCACGGCCATTCGGATATTATCTGGAATAGCCTGGTTTCTGGACAGGAGTTTATAAGCCATTATTTGAGCCCTAAGTTGTGACAGTTGCTGAGAATTAAAAGCTGTTGGCCTTGCTGAACCTTGAGATCCTCCTGGTCCTACCATTTGGTTCGGCATACCTTGTTGTCCTATGGATGTCATATATAATTTTAAAACATTATAGATTATTGAAAGTACATATCAAAATTGTGATTATAGCAAATACAGCAACAATCTTTAAAAGTACCAATTACCTTGTTGCTCAGGTCTGTTTGAACCTCCCATTTGCTGCATGTTGCTACCCATTTTGTGTTGCATGGAGCTGCCTTGTGGCATGGGGTGTGGCGAATTTGATCCCATCCCAGTATTCATTGACTGAGATCCGGTCATATTTCCCTGGCCAGCCATGTTGGGATTTCCATGCATCCCTTGTCCACCCATAGGACTATAACTCCCTCCAGTGTTAGATCCAGACATTGTCGAGTTATTCATTCCTGGGTTGTTACTTGGCAATCCTTGACCCATACCTTGACTCTGAGGTGGCATGCCCTGACCCATATTCTGCCCTTGTGGTGGCATTCCCTGCCCCATGTTTTGTCCTTGTGGTGGCATTCCCTGGGTCATACCTTGACCCTGTGGTGGCATTCCTTGACCTTGTGGTCCCATTGGTTGACCCTGAGGTGCCATTCCTTGGTTCATACTCTGCCCCTGATGGGGCATTGGTTGCATACCTCCCATTCTGTGCTGGGGACCACCCATTCCTGGCATCATGTTCTGCTGGCCACTACCCATGTTTTGTGATCCTCCACCAATACCTTGAGATCCACCACTCATCATATGAGGTGGACCTCCCTGCATCATGTTGCCCTGGAAATCTCCCATTCTTTGATGGCCCATACCAGGATGCTGACCAGACATTCCTTGGTTTCTAGCCATGTCCGCCATTGCTGCTAATTGTGCATATCTTGGATCATCTTGCATACCCTTTTCCTCCATTTGATTCATGGCCTTTGAAAAAGACAAATTCATTGAGTCCAACAAATACTACTGTGGCAAGATGTAATGTGAATTTAATATCTTAAGTCTACGTTTTCAATGTTACCTTGTGGATTTTTTGTACATTATCCTGCTGCTGCTGGGGAGGATAAGCTGGACCTGGGGGAGTGGCCCGCATCATCCCCCCATCATCCCCTGAGGCCATGTCACCTTATGTGTTCTGTAACTTGTGATGCCAGCAACTATAAAATATCATACTACTTTGATATGCAAACTAACAAGTGGTGATAATTCTCATTTTGCACATACTTGAATTTTAAAGGTGGAAAACAGCAACCAGACACATCTGTTATTCATAATATATGAAGCCCAAAATTGAAAAATATACTTTAAAGAATAAAACACTTCATTCTTTATACATACGTTATATTAGACATTCTTATTATTCTATGTACTTTGTATCTAAATGTGTGACAACCAATCATCACCAGCAAGGTACATGTTAAATTTATCAAAAAATGAAAGGATTCATATGTACTGATAATTCTGATATATATTAATTAACAATTTAGCAAAGAAATGTCCCATTTGGGACACACTGTATGACATTTCTCATTAATGTCTGACATAGTATTGTTGATGCATGAAGAATGAGATATTTGACAATGATAGGATGGTTATTTTATAAGCTTATAAGAGCATCAATTGTTTTTGTCAACATTTCCCAAGTATAAAACATTGTGACCTCAAAATTTGCAACCCCCTCTAGTCTGTGGTATTCTGTATAATGTGTACACACAATTGCAGCCAAAATAATAAACGAGCTGCCAACATATTGTTGCATTGCTCAACACCTATGTTTGTAAATCACATAATATAACCAAGCACTAAATTTTCCGTTCAAAGGATGGCTCCACATCATATTTCTTCACCTCTGTCATACTGAAAAGTTCCTAAAGTCTTTTGTTACATTACAGTCAGATATATAATTTCCACATGTATACATGAGGGAATATTTTTAATAAAAGAAAAAGACTTAAGAAACTCTTCAATTTTGGGAGGAAAATATTGTGTCATGGAAGTCAGCGTCTGAATGGAAAATGCAGTATTGCCAGTAAAAGTTTTTCTGTTGGGATTTCATACAAAGACGACAATTAATGCAGCATTAATAGGCTAATAACGATACAAAAGTTGGTTTAATTGTCAAATAACTTATTATACCTATGCGAGTGGCAATGTCACCCACATTAATTGCTAGAACCGGTCGAATCTGAATGCAAATATGCAGAAATGAATTATGAAGGACTGCTCTGCAATTCGGAGAAGGCGTTAGTCCAAATATCCAGTCGAGAACTCAACTCAACCACAGGAGTTCAAAATATTGTTTAGCTAACACATAGCTCATGCTTTGGTCAATCAAGTGAATTATATTGACTGGCGTCGGTGGCCTAGTGGTTAGGTCGTCGGGACTCTTGATCGAGAGGTCTTGAGTTCGAATCCTGACCGTGGCAGGATCGACGTTGTGTCTTGGGAAAGGCACTTTACACGAATTTCCTCACTCCACCCAAGTGTAAAAGCGGTACCTGGCTATAGACAGTGAAAGATCTTGTCAGAATGTTATGTTCTAGCGCCTTAACGGCAGCTTGCACTGAGAAGGTTCTGGATTGATAAGGTCTGCTGGGGTAATAATGCATTGTAAAGCGCTTTGAGTACTTAGGTAGATAAAGCGCTATATAAATCCAATCATTATTATTATTATTCAATCATTATGATGGCATAAAAAAAAAAAAAAAAAAAAAAAAAAAAAAAAAAAAAAAAAATCTCATGATTGGTCAATGATAATTTATATCAATGCTGTCTTTAAGAAAGCATTAGAAAGGTTCGATAGTGTTGGAAATGTCCTCACATCTATAGATCTACCCGGCATCTATAGCTTACACTTCTTATAAAATGCTGCATGCTGCACATATTTAGGACTGAGTTTACAGTCATTCTATATCATGTACTAAATATTTTGCAAGCTAAATCGTGGTAAATATGTTCGTGAAAATGAACTGAATATTACCAATAGTAAAAACCTGTATTTTGGGTAGATCTAACACTTCTTTCTTTTCATGTGAAATAAACCGGAAAAAAAAAAAGCCCACACAATCGCAATGCCATGATTTGGCAGACGAGTAATTTTGGGGTTTCTCAAACAAAATACTCATGTACAGGCCTCCTTTAAAACCAAAATGAATACAGTGAAGACTTCTATCTAATCAAACTTACCCCTCGTGAAAGATAAATACACCGAATATTGGTATTTTATTACGCTTTAGTCGGCACAAAGCGTATGCGCACAACAAAGCGCAGACTCAATAAATGGGACAACTAAATTACGTAAAATTGTCTCAAAGAGAGACCTGCATATTCGTCAATAGATCTAATCATACTAGGTCTCATTTTGCTTATTTCTTCAATAATTTAGGAGTTTTTTAACATGTAATGCAATAAAACTTGCAAAAACCCACATTCTTAAACGTTTTTGTTCATCTAGCGATTGGCCTGATGAAGATTCTCAGTTTAACTTCTGCATGTTTTGTTGAAATTATTTCAATTCAAGAAATCTCTATGAAATTAATATGTTAAAGAATATTAGGACCTAGTTCAAATACATTAAAATGGTGTGACTTAAATGTTGAAAAAAGAGTTATACATCTTTCAGTATCATTTACGGCGATTAGAAATATCTTATATTCACAGTTACTTCCCTTGTAAGTTATGGCGTCCATAGAAGCGGGTCGTTCAACTTGTTCAATTTAAAAAGTATGCAATGTTTCGTTTATTAGCTATCTTCCTCGTACTAGCGTACATTAATCAGTATTGATCAAGATTTTGGCTATATCAGCATTGTATGTATTCTGAACAATACTGTTAAGAGTGTTATTTCAAACATCTTCAGTATACAAAACTTGTTGGGACTTGCTTAATGATGACAGGTGTGTAATAACACAATTTACATATAATCTCATTGAAGCATATTTTATTGTACTTTCTGTCCATCTGTCAATCTTTTCGTCTGTCTTTCACAAAATCTTGTGAACGCTCTCCTGCAATATGTTTGGTTTATCAGAAAAACTTCAAATTTTGCACAAAGCTTCATTACATTGCCAATTTGCCATTGTTAGGAAGAGAGGATTTATTTTCCTAAAAGTTTTATGGGAATCTAAAAGGGAAATAGGATGTAAAATAGGCTTGCGAATGTGAACTCTTCTCCTATATGGCTTATCAGATCAGTGGTGTGGAAATATCTATGAGAGCACTAACTTAATTTGTCCCCTGTCGAAATTTCACTTAGTCTAAAAATATAAACTTGTAACTTGTCAAGACTTACCATGTTTTTTTTTATGATGAGTAACCAATGTCCTGATAATGTCCATGTTTTGTTATTTCAATTTTACAGACTGGTTTTCTAAGATTTTATTTGACCTTTTATAAAATATTAAATGATTAGAAATATTATTGTTTATCTCAATTATTTTCGGCTTCAGACCGACAGCTAGCTTGGCAACCTGTGTGCGCTTAGGTGGGACTTGTCAAATATATTGGGGATTATATGAGCAAAATAATTTGTATATATCATAATCTGACATATGCAACAATAGTGTATCGGATTTAAAGAAAAAACTTCAGGTCATAGAGTCTGGCTTGGGTCTTATTATTTAATACCAGAAATTAAATACATGTATAATAGGCTATAATAAACATCAGAAATGTTAGCAGTTGATAAATTTATTGAGTAGCAAGTAGTATTTACCTTTTAAATATCTTTCTATTGATGCATATTTTATGTCCCCATGATCAAAGATCGGGGGGCATATTGTTTTTGTCCTGTCTGTCATTCTGTCTGAAATTTAATCTTGGCTATAATCTTTGAATAATAAGTACTAGGGTTTTCATTTCATTTGTGTGTTCTGGTGGCAAGACCTTTCTGTTAGTACCAAAATTTTTGACCTCCTGACCTTGAACCTAATTTTCAAAAATTTTAACATTGGTCCTAACTTTTGAATGGGAAGTGACAGGGCTTTCAATCTTTCATATTTTACAGTGTGTTCCTTATAACAAACCCTTTCAACTGATACCAAAATGTTTGACCTCATGACCTTGACCTATCTACCTTGAACTTTGACCTATTTTTCAAAAACTTTAACATTTTGAATAGCAAGTGATAAGGCTGTCATATTTCCAGGGCTCACGCTGCCGTTCGCCATTTTCGCCATTGACGAAAGAATCTTAAAAATGGCTACAGAAATTCACAATTGGCGAAAACCAATTTTTCAGTGTATTGAAATCATGCTGTGCCTAATCGCGAATTCAAAAGAAATATCGCCATTTCAGATTATTTTCGTATCTGGGGATTTCCAAATTAAAATAAGGTTTAATTTGATTGGTGCAATGTAACGTGTACACAAACATGGCAGCACCTGCAGAAGTTTTCGATAACGAGGAGAAAACACTTTCGTTTTTCGATAAATATTTTGATTATGATGAGAGTGAATTCAACGGATTTGAGCTTGAAGATATATATTAGTTCATGTGGAAATGATACACTCTTCCCCTACCGATCAATCTGACAAGTCTCAAGAATTGATGATACAACAAAATAAATTCCTTAGCAGCGTAATCAAGTTAAGAATGTACCTTGACTTTATTTTCCATTTTAGTATGATATTACTAGACCACTTGTTGCTAACTTTTTAAAAAAGAAAGAAAGAAAAACCAGTCGAATGTTCCCAGTTATAATAATGTTTTGCTTGAGTATATGCAATATGGTCAAACTACCCAGCTTATGAGCTAGAATGATTTTACCTGAGATCACACCTTTAATTAACAAAGGTTAATGACGATAGAGTCCAAAACATAAATAATTACCTTGAATAGACATGACATTCTCTTGTGTTTAGTATATCTAATCTTTTTGTGATGATTTATAAGAAAATGAGAGAGGAAAATATGACTGGACAAGAACTTTCTGAATCAATCATATAAATCTTAATCAGCAGTGTTACTTATCATTTATGATATGTAAAACATTCAGGTTAAAAGGTAATTTTAAGTGAAAAGGGCAACGCGATTTCTGTGCGAAAGAGAATATTTCGCTGACACAAAACATCATTTGCACAAAAAGTGGCTACACGTTTTTTCAACCAAGTGTGAGCCCTGAATTTTCACGTGTATTCCTTATTAAAAAAAAAACCCAACTTTTAATTGGTACCAAATTTTTTTACCTCCTGACCTTGCACTTTAACCTATTTTCAAAAACTTTAACTTTGGCCATAAGTGACTTTTGAACGTTAACTGATGGGCTTTCATATTTAAGATGTATATTCCTTGCAACAAGTCCTTTCAACTGGTACATGTACCAAGATTTTTTACCTTGAACTTTGACCTACTTTCAACATTGGTCTTAACTTTTGAATGGTAAGTGATAGGGCTATCATATTTCACATGTGTACATTAAAATGACAAGCCCTTTTAATGGGTACCAAAATATTTGACCTCATGACCTTGACATTAAAATTTGACCTACTTTTAAAAAACTTTAAAATTGGGCATAAATTTTGAATGGTAAGTGATAGATCTTTCATATTTCACATGTGTTAATCCTAATGACAATCCCCTTCTACTGGCATGTGAAATCCAGGGGCATTAGTGTTTCACAAACACATCACATCTTGTTTCACTTGTCCACAGACAACTACATGTAACACTAAAAAAGTTACTAATGTACGAGTTGGGCATACTATTTCCACAACCCTGCAGTGTAAAATATACTTCAGTGTCATTAGCAGAGGGTACCACTGAACAGAGTACGTTAGAGTACACTGATAAAATTTCATATTCTACTGCAATTAGATTGTTTATTTATATGTATATCACTTTGTAAAACATAATTAGATCTAAAAGATAATATTGCAGTATTTGTGTGAAGTATTTGTTTTTAGCAATATTTTGTTCAGAAATTTGATGATTTATATATACAATGTAGCATCCTGATCCAGATTGTTATTTTGTTTTGAGAAAGGATAGTGAGCAAAGTGATTACTTTCACCTGTGATTGATAGTTACTTAGAATATAAATTCACTTTCCTTGATTTTTTTGCCATCATATCCTTTTTGATTTTCAATGGCATTTTGTACGTCCTTTGAATAATCGTAAATCATGGCAAAGATCATTTTTCAAAGAAGATACGTGACTTTCACATGTGCCTCTTGTTTGTCAATGGACATCATCCTGTGGCATAAATTTGTACCTTTTTCATTTTCATTGCTCTCTCTCTCTCTCTCTCTCTCTCTCTCTCTTCTCTCTCTCTCTCTCTCTCTCTCTCTTTCTCAAATGTTTTATGGGCTAAAGACTGAAAATCAATTTATTTGTATGAAAGACATAGTCCTTGAACCTTGAAATTAACATGATTATTTAAATCTTAATTTCAGAAATTAATTGAAGACATGTCTTTTGTTCGAGTCAGGAAATCTCACCCTTCAGGGTTACCAAGGAAACAAAAGATACCCAAAAAGAAACCTGCCTGGGATGTAAGTTGGAAAAGAAAGTTTTTCTAATAGGCCTAACTTATAGAATACAGAGGACTATGTCATATTTAATCATAATCTTTTGATTTGAGAGCTGATTGGATATTAACATTTTCACAGGATACCATTCAAGATTTAACTACTCTGAAGGCCACTCCAGAAGAAATAGTAGGTTATTTACTATTTGAACTCGGCATGCACTACAAATATAGTTCTTTAAAAGCTGTGATGTTTTCAGTGTTTTCTAAAATTGATTGTTTTGATCAAACTGTTATTGTAATTGTTTTAGTAAATAGACATGATGTTTTTATGAAACTACTTTAGGAACAGAGAAAAGCTGCCCATCAGTCAAAAAATGCATTGGCATCGAGACTTGAAAGACACACTAAAGGTAATAATACTGTAAAATCATTAATTTTCATTGGGGATTTAATTTCATTATTTTGTGGGTAAATAAAAACAACGAAAATAAATCCACAGCAAATTTTTGCTCTTATAAATCAATATAATTATAAATCAACAAAAGTTAATGTCACTGAATTCATTATTGAGTCAAAACCATGAAATTTTAAACCCTTGAAAATAAATGATATTACAGCAATTTAAAAAAAAACCATTGCAGTGGTGTTTAGCAATTTTTATGGAACCACACACTGCAAGTTTTCAAAAAAATCAACTGTAATTAAGCAAGAATTTTTGAAATTAAATTTCAGCCAAGAAAAAAGACTTAAGTATTTCTAATGCAGAGGCACGACAACTTGCTGTAATGAAAGAAGTTTTATATGATCAACAACAGGTATTTTATAAAATGATGTTTAAATTTTGGAAATCTGATTTCTAATACATTTATATAGGAACTCAGGTTTATAATGAACCATATGACTGCAGAATGAAGCATTTAAAAAACATTGCATCTTTATTTCACAGCTCCATGACGTCTTAAGTAAATCAGACAAGATGATGGCTGTCGTCAAAGACCTTTTCGGTGATGACCCAAGGGTAAAATTATAATCAGTTGGATCAGAGCCAGTTTTAAAAATGTGAAGTAGTATATTCTCTGCTACTCTTTATACCCCCCGCAAACGAAGTTTGGGGGGGGGGGGGGTATATTGGAATCAGCATGTCCGTCTGTCTGTAGACATGATTATTTTGTCCAGGCATGTTCTAAGAAACCGTTTGCACGGATTTTTGAAAATTTGTATACCCATTACTCACCATATGAAGATGTGCACCTGGTATTTCATTTTAATTGGACGATTTTTCTTCGATTTACAGGCGTTTTTCCCATATATGGACTTAGAAATTTTGTCCGGGCATGTTCTAAAAAACCAGTGCATGGATTTTTTCTGAAAATTTGTACATTTATTAATTACTATATGAAGATGTGCACCTGGTATTTTCATATTGATTGGATATTTTTCTCCAATTTATAGGCTTTTTTCCACTTATGGACTTGGTTATATTCCAAATTCTGGTAAATAATTCTTAAGATTCATGAAGAATTTGATATAAATCTTGCAAATGCATTGTATTTTGACTGAGCTTATGCATTTACGCATTTCTTATTTTTGAATTAGAATATATAAAGTATAAAAATAAGGGGGGGGGGTCTCTTTGGAGTGTAATTTCAAAAACATTAAACATGCATTTTTCAAGTGAAATACTTTTATGTACCTTATTTTATTGAATGTACATACATGCATACGTATATCAATAATATTTCCATTTTCTGTCGATAGGGGATGGGGTTTGGGGGATCAGAACGAGAAATGCTGATAAACAATGAAATACTTTTGAAAATTCTTAAATGTATTGGTATATAATGTTTTCATTGAGTATAACAGTAATGTTTTAGTATTTAATTGATTCATGAATTTTTTAAAGGAACATTTTCAATAAAAAAAAATGATATTACACTAGATGACCAATAGACATCTTCATTCTGGTTTATCTGAGGAAGTCTGGGTTATTTCCATTATAAATGTGTGCCCCGCGGGGGTATTAGTCCCGAAAGGACAGTTCTAGTTTAGTTGGATTGATTTGAAACATAAAGAATTTCCAGCATGCATTCTATTATGTCACACAATTTTTTTTCTTCTAGAGGTTCGCAGGATTTCCAAATGTGACTTCTGCTCCAAATGCGAAAACAGTGGCAGGTAATTTAAAATTTTACAGTACAGGGAACACAGATGTCTTGACTAAAATTTGACATTTTGATGTGTTAATGTTAGGATGAGCACAGCTACATTAATTGTGCAGATCCAGATATTGTCCTCCAAGGGGTTGGTTTAGACCCCTCTCCTTTTCCATTTGAGCACTTGATGTAGCCTCTACCAATGGAATCAAGATATTTAATTGAATAAAATCTTTTGGTGTGATAAAGATCATACAATAAGATAAAAAAAAAAACTTTATGTCTCCCTCTCTCTTTCTTTTTCAAGATGGTGATACCCTGATATTGTGTTTAATAATCCCCATATAGCATTGATGTGTGTTTTAAAGGGCATGGACACGTTTCGAGCTGAAAATGTTTAGATTTTAGAGTTTACAATGCTCACTTGGGTATTTGTAATGATCAGCAAAATTTGAACGTCATTTGTTGAGATACAAGTGAGATACAGTACTTACAATTCTTCGCTATGTAAACAAGGCTCGAGTCATGTTTTTGTTTACCTATATTGAATATGCTGGTATACGTTCCGTTTAAAGCAGATTTGGTCAAATTACAAGTTCATTCTGAACACAATTAAATAGCTTCTAGTTTTTCTCACATCTCATTTTGTTTTAAACATGGTATTTTCTGTGAAGCAATCATTATGTAAATAAAAACAAGGCTCGAGCCTTGTTTACATAGCAAAAAAATGTAAGTGCTGTATCTACTTGAAACTCAACATTTTTTCTGCCATTTAGAAATACCATAAGTGAGCATTGTAAACTTAATTGATTAAAAATGAAATCTAAAATCTAAATTTTAGCTCAAACGTGTCCATGCCCTTTAAGAATTTATAAACAGACCCTCTTTGTCAGAGTGTCACACTTCATCTGATGATTTCATGTTTGTAAGAATTGTTCATTGCATATAAAATGTACATGGATACAAACAAATGTAAGAAATCAAGATTAATGCACGCATAGACAGAAAATATTTTTCACCAGCGTTTTTGTATTGTACCTTGCTTTTTAACTTTTCAGTCCATTTTTCCCCTAATGCCTTTCTTAGTGAGCAGTGCTCAAGTACCTCTTTGTTCTCTGGTAAAAAATTCCTTGGAATATATGTAACTCAATATTTCTCTGTCCTAATATGTAGAATTCATTACTTGAGTGGGCATTTGGTTAATCACTGCATTACTATTGTTTACATTTCACTAATTGTAGTGTTATTTATGTGAATCATGTTCTGCAATGATTCTAAAAAATAATTTTGGTATTTTAAGGTTCAAGGACAATTGTTGCTAAACCTGCCTGATGTAAAAGACGCGCATGGAAACTTAAGTGAATCCATGATGGACCAGTCTGCACTAAATGATCTTCCAGAAACGGACAGTGGTAAAACAGTTGTTTATATTATTCTAGTACATGTTAACTTGTCTGTGTGTGTGTGAGTGCGTGTGTGTGTTTGTAACCTGTGCGTGTGTGTCATCACTTGCTTTTGTGAAAAAAGATACAAGTCCTTTGTGTTGGTACATTTTGGAAATATTGTTTTGTCATTTCATCACTATATTAAGGATAGCTCCCCCAGACCTGTTTACTCTTCCGTTTTCACTGTATTTCTTATGGTAGAAGCAAAAAATACGTTTTACGGTCGTCGGTGGTAAAATTACGGATAAAAAAAAAATCCGGAAAAAATTCGGTTTTTCTGCACAAATTCCGATTTAAATGTTATTGTGACCCGATCTGAATCAGCCAAGCGCTTGATTTAACCAAAAGTGTTATTGATTCAAACATTTTAAAGATTGAGAGTATGATGCAGCATGCTGCCAGTCGATGGCAGAGATTGTCTTTGAACGGAAATTACTTACTGATGATCAGCTGAAGACACAATATTTTCACATAGGTTTAAAGATTCTTATATAGAAATATGGCCGTTTTTGACTAATCGTCCAAAGGTGAAAGGTATGTTTGTTGTTCCATAGCGAAGTTCATTTTACATACTGAACCACAGGGGCTTGTCACGAAATATTTGCATTCTTATGTAAATGACCCCTCTCTATATTAAAATACACAAGGGGAGAATCTTGAAACGCGAGATCCTCTATCCTAAATTTTAATCCAACTGGTTTTCTAATAATTTCACATCAAAGCTTTAATGTCACTACATAGGCACTCTGAATCTAGAACCTCGGTTCTGATCTGACATCGTATCTAGACTGGCCAGGACAAATGCATGTTCGCAATCAGCTGACATTGCATAGCATTGCATTAGTCGGTCAATCCGAGTCTAGACTTGTACAAAATGATTGAAAAGTTCTATTGGTAGATTTTTAAATTCTAATATTCATGATGAAAAGTCAGAGCACTTGATTCTGCATGTCGACGCAATCATTCCTTCCCCCTGCCGCAAATGTGCAACCCGGCCACAAATGAAACATTAAAATATTTGTGAAAGTAAATATATCGTATAACATACAGACCAAAGAATGGCCAATGTAAAGACTAAGTACATTTGAACCATGTATAGCATCTCAAACAACAAGATTCAGCTTGATGAACAACTTGCCTGTCCAGAAGACTGTTGTGTATTTTCCATTTCTGGATGTACATGTGGTATTTGCTGTTGCTGTATAAGTCTTTTGGCTGGCTGCTGTGTCTCGGACACGCCCCCTGTTCGGACTGCGGTATGACTAATTTGTAGAGGTGGAGGTTGGGAGGAGGCTGATACAGCTAGTTTATAGGGCCCCAGTTGCGGTGCAACCTCTCGCTGTTGCTGTTGTATTTGTTGCTGTTGTAGTAGAGCTTGTAGGCGTTTCTGTGCTTCGTCGTGCTGCTTGTTTAGTTGTGCTATTTGTGAGGTGAGGTCTGCCTGTCCATTTTGCTGAGGCTGGACCGTGTTCTGTACTAGAGGAGTGGGCCTGGGGACACTGACATAGGCCGCATGGTTCATGACCTGTGTGACTGATGCCAGCTGATTGTCCTGGGAAGGGGCACTTTGAGTTATGGAATCCCTGGGATTCTGCTGAAGGTTTACGTTAGACTGCACAGGATGTTTGACCTCCTCTCTCGCTGAAGACACTCGGACTTCTTGAACGGTTTTACTGACCAGTGTTGGCCCAGGATAGTCTTCAGGCTGCTCCAAGTCAGAAATATCCAGCTGTCCCTGCTGCTGTAAGGTTCCATTGTGTAAGGGCCGTGTTGGTGGAACAGGTTCCTGAAGGTGTTGTCCTAGATCTAACACTGGCAGTGGACCTTTAAATCAGAAATTTACATCTTCACATTTGTAAATATTTTTCAGTTCATTTCCATGATATCCCAATAATGAGACCATGATTATACATGTAATTAACATCATCCTTGTACACAAAGTCTTACTCTACCTTCTTCCTGTGGGGCCTGCTGTACCCGGGTTTTCCTGACAGGGGGAGACAACAGAACAGCTGCAGGGTTGGCTGTGCTTACTGGGTTTAAATGCTGAGGTAGAGCTGCTATGGCTGGTTGACTACTCTGTGGTATGTTTGGCACTGACACACCTTCATAGAAAAGAATACTCTCTAATATAAGAATACTCTTAAACACTGTCAAAGTATTTCTGTTATGATTTTACAGATTTGTGATGTGGCAAAGATAATTGTTTTTAATTGTTTCACCATACCTATCTCAACTTTTAAATGATACTACATGTATTATATACCGTGCAAGTTTCAGTGCATGATGTATTTTTTGACAAGCACAATGTATGTTGACAAATATATGTTTATATGCCACGGGCAAATTTATACTTGAATGAAGCGCATTTATAAACATGATATTTAAGTCTGTTGGTAGACCATGACCTTTCAATATATTTGTACCAGGCATAAAACGTATTCTTAGTACATATGTACAAACATCCAGACGGGGTCACTTTTAACGTTTTTATCAGGCTACCTTTGAAACACCTTAATCATTATCCAAGTCTGGAGCTGAAATCGCCCCCATACTTAACATACCAAACACCAGAAAAGGAAAATACAAGACAATGTGAACTATGAATACAATACACTGTACTTGTAACTAATGGACATTGTATTACATTATCTCTTAATGTAAAGATAAATGAAGTGGTATTCCCTATTACTTGTTTTAAACATCATAACATCATTTTCAATAATCCTTTATATTGGATTCTTATGCATTTTGATTAAAATTAATGCCTATTAAATTGACAGCCAACGTACCCCCTGCTATTGTGCTTTGTGTAGACAGTCCATTTCTGGGAGGTGTTGAATTCAGGTGCTGTCGCTCTGGTTCTATATACAGTCCTGCATTTATCAGGGACATCTGCAATCAAACATTCTAACTATAATTTCACATTTGTGACTATTCTACAGTAATATAAAAATATTACTATTTACAATATCTAACCATCATTGCACTCTTATATTGGTATTTATTATGCTTGTTACTTTAATACATTTGACAAAACAATTCAGTCTAAAATTTCAAAATATCAACAAACCTGTTTCCATACATTAATTGAGGGCTTTTATAACCATTCTTAAAGTATTATATCAAAATTTTAGCAAAAAAGTTGCCTATTTTTGTTTTAACAATCACAAAAACAAGGGATGGTAAGAATACCTTCAGAGCCCCGATTTCTCGCCCGGTCTCCTGTCTGTATTTGCTGTACTCTGTTCTCAGTGTGTTGTATTCCTCTTGAGTCTGGATAATATCCTGGGAGAAAAATTAGATAAAAAGTCAAATTAAACATTTCATATACCATGCAATGTTAATACATCTGTAGCACATGCAATAGAATACATGTGTATCTATTCACCTTTGTGATTAGGATATCTACAGTTTGTCTGCAATACTTTTTTTATACACCAAATGCTTATATGAATGAAGAACAAGACCTACAGAAGTGAGGGCATCAATAAGGCAAGTCAGCTGCTTCACATCCTGGCTCAGCTGTTCTCTTAGCAGGCTCTCAGTTTTCAACCTCATTTCACACTAATAATACAACAAAGATTGTTATCAACGATCATCCAACAAATTGATTTAAATAATGTGAATATAGCAAGAGATTATGAATATTCATCACCATTTCCTACACATTTCATAAGAAATACTGCTATATTACAAAATAATACACTTAGTTATTCAGTTTTCACCTCTCTCAGCAACCTCTATGGTAACAGAAAATAATAACAAACTTACTTCTTTCAAATATCTGCTGAGTTTAGTGACTGAGTCCACTAGAGACACTGTGTAGCCAGAGAATGTCTCTTGTCGAGGCTGCTCGGCGCGAGGACGACGGCCAGACTGAGTCTCAAGATCTCCTATCTCATTTTCCAGCTGCACCAGGACCTAAAAATTTTTAATATACCCATGAAAGTTTATGTCATATCTTAATGAAACTATGTAATAGAAGAGTATGAGAGACGCATATTGGATACCCTCTGCTAGTGAAAATGTTTATCCCCTAAAGTTTGAATAGACAATCAATAGATTTTGTTGAATTGACTCCCACAAGATGGCCCTACAGGGGTAAATGATGATCAGTCTGCACCCTTAATTTGGTCATACTCTTCCTAAGATTGTCTAAAATAGTTGCTTCTATAAATATTGGGTAAACCATTCCCAATTTTCTGTCAACTGTTAACAAAGACATTGGCTTTGTCCAAATGACCACAGGTCAGGTTTATGATAAATTATCAGGTCATATAAACAATTTTTGCTAAGATATGACCCAGACAAAATTAAAAGTTTATACTCTTCCCCCAGTGACCCAAATCTTGTAATGCAACCATGAATTGGGTTCCTTCACATGCTCTTAAAGGTCATCACTAATTTTTGAATAAAGTGTGAAGCTTACAATTTCTAATTTACAATGTCATGGCCAAGAGAATTTTTTAAATGACCATGACCTTGATTACATGACCTTGGTGAGGGTTCATGACATGTCCTTTCATAATGAGCAACCTCTTTGTTTTACAAGTAACGGCCTGGATCTGAATTACACAGATGGACAAGTAATTTATAAGACAGATTCCTACATCCCTCCCAAATACTTTACTTGCAGGGGATAAAAACAAATCATGCTCAATTTAATTTTTTTTACCTTTTTAAGTTCATTTAGGTTGAATGTGGAGTTATGCTGAGCAGTCTCCGGTTCAACTCTCCGTTTCGTTTTCTTTATCTTCTGTGTGTCATTCATGGCAGATTTTGGGCTCCTTAGCATTTCTATGGACTCGTTGTGCTTTTTAGGGGGAGTGTGGCATTGGTCATCTTAACACAAAAGAGACAGATTACAATATAATTAATCAATCTGATCTCACCATCCAGAACAGTAGGATTTTATCTGCAGGCTGATGGAAACTTAAAATGGGTTTAGCATGGGTCAGACAAAAAATAATTTTAATTTATATGCAACAATTTTGCTTTGTTGACTATTGTATTTGTAAATAACACCTGTGTACACCCATCTACAAAAGCGACCAATCTACACTTAGTGTAGGAATCTGTCTTGGGCAAACGCAGTACAGACCTTGTGTAGTCTGGAGACTCTGGGTGTCCTGTATTCGTGTACTCTGAATGGGCCCCTGGTCCATGTGGCTGAGGTGGGCCTGCCCACTAATTGTACTCAGTGTGTTATTCCTCTCCTCAGCCTCCAGAAATCTCTGGAATCGGTTCAGGTCGATTTTAGGTTGGTACATGATGGGTTCCATTTCTTCCCCCTCATCTGTTACAACAAAGAAATATCTGAAAATCTGATTTTTTTCTCTCACAAACTCCCTTAAGATTTAAAAACAATTCATAGGAAAATGGGGGTGGGGGTGGGGGGAGCAGACCTGTTTACCCTAAACGAAGCCTGTCAGTAAGATTTTCCGAATTTTTAGAGTTTTGTCAGTACAATCACCAGCGAGTGCCACAATACCACAAATATTTAAATCGGAGGGAGGGGGGTGTCTCCAAGAAATTTTAAAATAATACATTGAAAGTAACCTTATTAGTTTAGACTTCACTAGACAGACTGAAATGACAGGCAAAATGTTACTAGGTTACACATTTTCAATGAAATCTGAGAATATTCTATTTTTTGTAATACATGTATGTCCAATGATTTAAGATTGAAAGATCAAGTCATTTCTTGGTCCCCAAGAAATCTTGAAATAATACATTGAAAGTAATCTTATTAGTTTAGACTAGACAGACTGAAAAGACACGTAAAATGTTGGACAAGGTTACACACAATTTCAATGAAATTTGAGAATATACTATTTATTGTAATATGTCCCCTTTCAACGATCCAGTGATTTCCCCGCCCGCCATTCACCATTTCTAAAGCCCTGAAATCGGATTCCATGATATGGGACCACCTGCTGATGATAAACATATCAAAAATGTCATGAGGCTATGATATTAAAGTAATTACTGAGTGAAGTGTTACAGAAATGGGTTGCTGTAAATATGTTGATTTCTATTTTGTTGAATGAAGTATATGAATAAAATTCACCAAACTTTCTATTGGCCTACAGGATGCTTATATTAAATACTAACAATAAACAAGAGGCCCATGGGCCACATCGCTCACCTGAACACTGCTCACTAAGAAGAGCAGTAGTAGCAACTTTAATCCCGTATTGTGGCCCCACCCACCCTCAGAGGGATGGCATTATCTAAACAAACTTAAGTCTACTCCATATCAGGAAGCTTTCAGTAAATAATCCACTCGTCTGGTTCAATGAAGAAGATTTTAAAAGAATTTCCCTATATATTTGCATGTTAAATATTGATCCCTTATGTGGCCCACATTACCCCTGGGGTTCATGATTTGAACAAAATTGAATTTCCACTATATTCAGAAAGCTTTTCTGGCCCAGGTGTTCTTGAGAAGAAGATTTTTAAAGATTTTCCCTATATAATCATATTGTAAAACTTTATCCCCTATTGGGGCCCCATCGTACCCCCGGGGTCATGATTTGAAACAAACTTATCACCACTATATCAGGAACTTTCATATAAATTTCAGCTTTCTGGCCCAGTGGTTCTTGAGAAGAAGATTTTTTAAAGATTTTCCCTATATAATCAGGTGTAAAACTTTGATCCCCTATTGGGGCCCCATCGTACCCCCGGGGGCAGGGTTGGCATGTTTAGGGCAAGGTGGTTTTTACCATGCGGTTTTTACCGGTAATAAACTGCCCTGCGAAAACATGTTTAAGGCACTTAAAATTGCCGTAAACCTATAGCCTGGGCCAATTTATGTACAATTTGCTGCTAAAATTTTATTTTTTAATGAGACTACCGGTAAGTTAAAGATAATGTAGTATATATTAATTAAACAAGTGCTACATTGATCTTCATCAGCATTTTATAAGCTTTCAAAGCCAAGGCTGCTCCTTTCCCCGTATGTACTTCATGGGTGAACGTCAAGAATCTGGTGGTAGGCAGTCTCTGCATCTGGGGTGATCCTGAATTTGCTAAGCTAGCACAAAGACTTTGACATCACCTGCATCTTCAGCTTCCATTGAGAGAATCTTCAGCACATTTAGTCTTATTACATAGCAAAATTAGAAATAGGCTGGGTGTCCAGAAGGCTGGAAAACTTGTATTTTTGTTTCGAATGTTACGTGGGAAGAAGGAATTAGATTGGTAATATTTTTTGAAAGACAGATGTAAACTAAAGATATCAACTAAGTTAAGGCATATAACAAAGATAAAACTTTAAAAAACTGCATGTCTGTGGTACATTTAATGTGACTATTATTGTATTTGGAAAAAAATGTGAAAATAGGATAATATGATTTGTGCCAATTTTGCAATACTGTGGAATCATCATTGTTAGTGGGGGCCAATGTTCATGGATTTCGTGGGTCACCCTTACACACGAATTTACGTCCCACGAACATGTCTTATTTTCCTTTTTTATCTTTATAATGTTATGCCTGTTGCATTGTTTATCAATTGCCCATGAAATTACGTCCCCACGAACCAGCAAAAATTTGGTTACCCACGAACATTGGCCCCCACAAAATAAAATGATTCCACAGTAAAACTTATGATATATTAAGTACATTTGTTAATTGAAGTGTTTTTTCTTTTTAGTATTAAAACTATAATTTGGGGAAATCAAGTCAACAAAAGAGGATGATATTCCTTTAAACATGAAATAGGACTTATTTAATGTACACAGGTGCTTTAAGGCCTTTCCGGCAGTTTAAGGCGGTAAAAACCA
This sequence comes from Ostrea lurida, assembly GCA_903981925.1. NCBI lineage: Eukaryota > Metazoa > Mollusca > Bivalvia > Ostreida > Ostreidae > Ostrea > Ostrea lurida. The sequence continues at coordinate 33,499 of CAJDSM010021179.1, forward strand.
TTTTAGGGCACTTTAAGGCAGTTTACGGCAGATGCTGTGCCGAAAATAAGTTTAGGGCTGCCTTTTTCCCAACCCTGCCCGGGGTCATGATTGAACAAAACTTGAATCTCCACTATATCAGGAATCTTTCATATAAATTTCAGCTTTTCTGGCCCAGTGGTTCTTGAGAAGAAGATTTTTAAAGATTTTCCTATATAATCATATGTAAAACTTTGATCCCCTATTGGGGCCCCATCGTACCCCCGGGGGTCATGATTTGAACAAACTTGAATCTCCATTTATATCAGGAAGCTTTCATATAAATTTCAGCTTTCTTGGCCACAGTGGTTCTTGAGAAAGAAGATTTTTAAATGACACCACCCTATTTTTGCATTTTCGTGATTATCTCCCCTTTGATGGGGCGCTGGTCCTTCATTTGAACAAACTTGAATACCCTTCACCAAGGATGATTTTACCAAGTTTGGTTGATTTCGTCCAGTGGTTCTGGAGAAGAAGTCAAAAATGTGAAAAGTTTACGGACAGACAAGACGACGGGACAACAGCGATCAGAATAGCTCACTTGAACTTCGGTTCAGGTGAGCTAAAAAATCAGTAATAAAATAAATCATAATAACATGGTCATTTACCAGTACTCGGAAATTTGTACTAGTATGAATAATAATGCTGAAAAATATTTGGTAACAGGAAGTAGGTGTCGGACAGGTCTGAAATCGGATCCCACGATATGGGACCCCGCTGATAATGGATATCAAAGATCATGAGGCTGCAATAATAAATTGCTGAGTAAAGTGTTACGAAAATTTGCACTATTAAGATAACACTGGAAAATATTCCAAGTCGGTAAACAGGAAGTAGGTGTCGGACAGGTGGGGGGGGGGTCGTGATCGAGTTTTGGAACACATGCAGAATGTAGCAAACTAATATGTAGAGTTGGGGAAACAATAAATAATAAAGCAAAGTACACATACAAGTACATAAGTAAAAAACAATGTCATCATTTAAATAGCTATTACTTTATTTCAACAGTTTATATCTGTTTGTACATACACATAAATTTTGTACAAATATTTTGTACATTGACTTTGTATTTCCATTTGTACAAGTACAATTTGTTCACATATTTTCTACATTTATATACCCGTTTGTACACACACATACATTTTGTACAAATGTTCTAGTATAAACTGCAATACATACATCCATGTCTTGTTCAATAGTCAGCTATCAGTATGTATCTACAATGCCGTAACTACAATCACCATGGTGATGAACTACCAATCATCATGGTGATGAACTACCAATCACCGTGGTGATGGACTGCTGTCTAATGACAAATCCACAGTTGGCAAGGAAACGGTTATTCCATAGGGAGGTGCTGTGTTTACTCTGGCATTCTAAACATATGAAAAGTAAATTCAGGCTGTTTTTAAAAAGTAAAATACATGTAATTCTAATATGTTTGTAAAATGGTGCGTGGAAGACTCACTTGATTCATGCCTTGGATTGCAGTGAAGTTGTCGGACCTCTGGGATATAGGAGATATAGGGGGCGACACTGGGTAAGCAGGCAAACCTCTCTAATAATAAACAAGACTCAAATTACAAAGTTGTACATCCAACTAAATCAGTGCATTGGTAAATAAAGGAAAATTTTGCATGAAAATTCAAAATAGTGATAATCAATCAATAAAAGTTTAGTTTGTATAATGAAGATTGAAAATATGGAAGTGTAAACCGTAGGACAAAGCCATTTATGCAGATGTTACACCATGCTTACATTGGGTTTAAAATTTTGTTTGTTATCCCCAATGATATAAACACACCACGGCTGCTGCGTTCAAGATCAGATTCAGAGCGGCTAGCCTAGTTGCTAGGCTAGATATCTAGGCTATTAAATGCACTGTATGAATTAAAACTTGTTATCCCTATGTAGAGCTAGCCTAGATATTCAATTCCACAGCATTATCTAGCATTAGTAGTTTCTACAATCCTGCATGCAGCCCCGAGATTTATTACCTTCACTCTATATTTTATGATAAAGCATTTATATGTGTAAAGGCTTTTAAGATCAGCTGAAACACCACAGTGCCCTCATCAAGAATGAAAAAAATGGGTCAAAGACAGAAATGGCCAATATTTTGGGGGGGGGGGGGGGGGGGGGGGGGGGGGGGGGGGGGGGGGGGGGGGGGGGGGGGGGGGGCGGGGGGGGGGGGGGGGGGGGGGGGGGGGGGGGCTCCGCAACTAGTTGCGAGGGGATAATTAGCCTCACTGAGGGGCTTGAATCCTTGACCAAAGAGCATGAATTTCCCAATATTTGTCAAAGCCTTTAAGCTTACACATTTAATGGATAAGAAGTCGTTCAATATGCTGATTATTCAGGTGCAAAGAATAGCCTATGGAAAAATCATCCAGGCCATGAATTTAGTACATGAAAAACACTGGAAGAAATGAAATTTGCTTATCATCTAAGCAAATCCTCTTCTGTGGATTTAAAAATGCAATCATTGCACAACTAACAATTTCTAATTTGACTTTTTCATTATGTAAGGCTACAGTGGCTGCCAAAGTCTTTGGTCCTCTTGTTTCTTGAAGTTGGATAACAAGTTCCCTAATACACTTGGTACTAATAAGTCTAAATTTATGTTCTAACAAACATTCAATGGGGTCAATCT
>CAJDSM010021184.1:7603-18315 GCA_903981925.1 Ostrea lurida
TAGATGATATTCTTAACAGCTACGCGACTTATGAAATATCTTTATTTGTAATGAATTTGGTGTTCGTGTTGTGGTTTTTGTACTAATTTCGCTATACAGTGGTAAGTAATTTGCATCTGTCTCTAGGATTGAATGACAAATTAAAATACGTTGTCTGATATACAGGGGATTTGTGGAATTAGTAGTCATCATATTTGTAGGAATCCCATGTCAGCGATGGATTAGACATAATAGACCTGTTTAAGCAGCAGTTAAAGAAAGCCTAACGTCGATTTGTCCTCAGTTTCAGAGAAGTGCTCAAATCATCACAATGCACTAAACTACACACCATCCTGATTAAAAGACTTCTAATGTTGTGACCTTTTTCGATATTATGCTATAGTTTTAATTAGAAGGGTTACTCCGAATTGTATTTCTTAGGACGTTCAGCCTTGTTGAAAAGAAATTCACGACTACAGCCTCGTGGAAAGGCTGCGTTGTGTGAGAGGTAAGACATTCAAATCTAATTAAGATAGCCTACTGCACAGGCGTTTCTCAGTTTGTTATGTTGTAACACATTTATAGATGTTTGAAATTAGCATCGCTAAACCTCATTGAACACTTGGACACCTTGGGACAGGCAACACCAGCTCACATAGCACGTATATAATAGTTACAAATAATGCCTGTCGGTAAAAGTTTTGGCGACCAAGATATTCTTATTTCTATAAAATTAGTACTGTGGATGAGTCAGTAGAGTTCGTATTCTCCATGCAGGCATGCGAATGTCATGGCGCAGTACCCAGATACCCATTCCTACCAATATCTTAAACCACAACGACAAGACTAAGAATTGTAGATACATGGGAGTTAGGTAATCGATACTGGTAATGTAGGGGCATCCACAGAATTCAACAACTCTAGTAAAATGGTAAAATATCAAGCAATCCACAGACAATTGCCTTCCAACAAGACTTTTTCTCTCTTTAATTAGAGATGTAAATAACGCACCTTGAAGGTCATGCGAATTCCAGCTTATGCTTCTCTCTTACTTTTAGTTTACCATAAACGTTCGAATGGTCATGCTGGTTGAACAGCTGGAGGAAATAAGACGAGTTAAAACTTTCTCGTGCTGTTGTGAGTTATTCACATTCACCCAGGTCATTTCCTGAAGATTTTGTCAGTGGTATCAGCAGTATTTTGTGTTGGTCGTGGAAGGATTTACCATTGTACGACATTTAATGATTGTTGGTTTTGTACAGTGGATCACACGATGTTATCGTGAAGGCCTCCTGGAGATTAAGACCAGCACCCCGTTATGACTACAATGGAGCAATGTGAAATCGACGAGGACAGAAGGAATTGGGTCCATCATCTGTGAACCAATAGAAGAGGCAGGAGTCATGGATAGTGACCAGGGCCCGGGGCCAGCGACTTCCAGCATTTATGTGCTGGAAGCGTGTGTAACAGTGATAGTGTCAAACCCAAATTCCAAAGTATTGTGAATGTCACATGATCTCCTCCATTGTGATCAGGTGTATTGATACAGCAAGGATTAATGGCTAAACATGTATTCAATGATTTAATTTATTTTAGACTACGCTGTAATTTACCTCAATAATTGAATTCGTTCATTTGACTTGTTTAGCAACAGGTTGCAGTATATTACCGCTTTAATCTAACCTTGATTTTCACAAAGGTGATAAGTTATACGTCCGGGTGAGTAATGACGTCACGAATTAATTTGAAGGTTAATTGTTCATTGATATTTCTACAGGCAAAATTCAAAGTCCTCAATTGGAAAACTCCTTTAACTTCTGCCAATAGTATAATCATAACGACATAGGATGCCCTTATTGTCAATGCGAGAGTATTTATATCTTCACAATCTGCCAATATCTATGAAAAATTTAAATTAAGGAGGAATTTGGAGCTAAGTTTAAATCTAATATTAAGACGTCTAATACATAAATCACTACATGAAACTCTGAGATCTGACTAATTAATTAATACGTCTGCTCCAATCTCATATGGGGTTAAATAATCTCTTATTCGAACTTTCTAAACATGTATATATTATACTTATTTAAAAAAGAGAATATTTGTTCTAGATGCCTGGCAGTACCACGAAACTGTAGTTTGCTTGGAATGGAATATTCATGTTTCGAAAGAAAAGAAACACAACATAAAAACTGCACAGTAATCATGTAATTTTAAATTAAGCAGGGCAGCAGGGGAACAGTTTGAATATAATATTAGTAAAGATTGAAAAATAAAAAATCAGCACACCTAATGAATACATTTGTGAATATTAATCTCTTAGATCCATCTTAGGCATTTAATAAAACACATTAATTGAAGAGATCTTAGGATGTCATGGTAACGGTTAGATCAGAGAGTAAACAAAAGAAAAGAAACAGTAGAGGAAACGAGAGGGTGATTGAACTCCTCAAGTTACGTTATCATTCTGCTTCAGTTGAACTCGGCCATTGTCTGATCCGTTATTCTTTGATCAATTTAGTAAATTCAACTGTCAATACCTTCTTTTAGACCAGAGGCTGATTGGAGCCTCGAATAATTATATACCTAAAACTGTACCATAATCTCAATTTATGTTATATATTCTTTAATTTACTTCTCTGCGGTTGTGAAGGAAATACTATGATACTCAGTTATAACATATTCCTGAAACCCATATGCTAAAAGATTTATAAATATCATATGAAGGCCAATTACGTGTCTTCCCGAGAGGGTATACAGCTCCAGGAATCTGACTACACCAAACCTAAAATCAGAAGTCTGCTAATATAATTTCATCATAAAGGAAAATTCATTACTGAGATCGTTCTGTGCGTATTGTGAGTCATAAAGAGTGATGCATATCAACGAAGATACATGACAACAGTTAATCGTTATGATAAAATTACACGAATCAGGGCTGATGGCTTAAAGGTTCTCCGGTTAGCTAAGTCAAACCAAATTTAGCATCGGTTTTCACCAAATAGCTAAACAACTTCAGACGTCAACCAATAACAGAGTAAAAGGTTCCAACCCAAGCTAAGAAGAATGTTCATACAAGAGAATTTATAAACCGGTACACAACAGTAAAGGGTGCCTAACCAGCATAAAAAGACTGGTTCACATGAGAAACAGTTTCATCGCACTAACAGGGTAAAGGCTTCCAACGCAGCTAGAGGTTCACAGAAACAGGTCCAACAGGTAAGGTTCTCTGATATCCAACCTTAGCGTATAGAGGTTCACAAGGGTATATTATAGGCTAACATTTTTCTTTTGTTACTTCAAAAGACCATTCTCTGAATCTGTGACCTTCAACCTTTGGACTTTCCAAGTGTTTAACAAACCAAATGTCGTTTCTTTTGTAAGAAATTCTGTACATCAGATGGTAAATCAGAGATGGAGATAGACACAGTACAGAAACTAGACAGATCAGTGTTGACTCAAACATTGACTCGGGTTCAGTACAATCATCGGTTAATTTATAATAATTAAACATTCTTCTGTGAATAATAATGATAATTCGATGTGTAATAAACTTCTGGACATCTTTACTTGTCATAGCAATCGAAATAAAAGTGTGAAGCATTTTATGTTCAGGTTGAATTATATACCCAGAATTCTCTTTTGGTGAGACAGAGATAAAATTTGAATTTCAAAACTGGCTTCTTGCCCTTAAAAAGAAGAGATTATTTCTATTACTATAACCAATAATATCTTAACATTCAACTTGGCCTATAGCGAAGGTTATATTCAATGTAAATACTGTTTATGGTAACAGACGAATAATCACGTTGAACTAAAGCAAATACTTTACGGGTAAAACGTATACTAAATGAACAAAAGCTTGCAGTTGCATATCAAAAAAAACACAATCAGTCTGCATCATTGTGTTACAATAATATAGGCTTGCAACGTCTCAAAATAATAAAAACAGCATAACAACTTCAGTGTGTGCAAAATTATAACTCATTATAATTGAACCATAATTTGTTGTGTATCGCAACGATAGTATACAAAAAGTCATTGTAGGCATACAGTTCCGGTCGGTCGATCGTGTAAAGCCGCTGTGGAGCTGAAACATGGCTGACATTCTTTATAGCCGAACTCCAAGACTAAAAATCCCGACAGACCATTACGTACTTGTGAAGTTCCAGGATGTCGGGAGTCGAACAGTCCATTCACAAGTTGCTCTTGCTAAAAGATATGTTGCTATACATCATGGGTAAGGAAATTTAACCGGTGTGCTTGGAAAACAACGAGTAGATTGGTATATACTACAGTCTGTGTTAGTCTATTTATGATGCCTAAAACATGGTACATGTGGGATTACATCGCATGATGTGGGGTAACCCAGTCCACATGCCTTTCACCTCTCCCTCGACAGTTTGACACCCAGCATGAACTGTTTAATTGCATGATTGAACTCTACTTCTCACTAGTAAGTATTGGTGTAATTTATTTTTAGACTCTGTGCTCGGTTTTCTGGCGAATGGAACACCAACAGCAGACATTGTCCATAGAGGCCAAGTTTTCTGAACACAGTGTAAAGACTATTCCTCAGGACGAAATCCTACAGTTCCCTAAATCAAGTATCCTCCAGTTAAACGAACCAACATAATAGGCTAATTTACACCATAGATGTGATCCGCTCATTGTTATACACACTTTCTGACTTCAAGGTCGTTTTCATATAAATGGCGGATTGTAAACTCAATGTTTATTACGATAATATACAAGAGTCGATGAGATGGCAACACGGACTCCGACAAAAGCGATGCCTTACATGGAGGAAATATTTCATGACAGTTTAAATCTTAAATTAATCTACATTTTGTCATGTGCATTTCATTTTAGACATGTAAGCCTAAAATACAGTAAGAAAATTGGTATCTTGATATACATGTATACAAGTGAATTATATTGATATACACATGATACAAAGACAACTTGCACCATACAAGTGGATAAAAAAAAAAACTTTCGAATAAATCGAATAGTCTTCACTAAAGTTATCGAATAATCACTAAGAATTACTTCATATTTGAGCATTCCTATTATAATATTAATTTACTGGTCCATCTGGCAGTGTAAGGATTTAGCTCTCTTACAACTAAACCTCGAGACATAGAATGAGTTAATAATAATAATTATACTGGTCTCTACGAGTGTAAGGATTAGCTCATATACAATAACCTGACACATAATCATTAAATAATAATTATTTACTGGTTCTCGGGCAAATCTAGGTAAGGATTTTAGCTCATAACAACTAAACCCTGACCACATAATCATTAATAATTAATAATTTACTGGTCTTCGCTGGTGTAAGATTTAACTCTATACAACTAAACACGACCACATAATCATTAATAATATAATTACTGTCCTCTAGCGGTTAAGGATTAGCTACTATACAAACTAAACCTGACACATAATCATTAATAATAATATTTATCTGGTTCATCTAGCGGTTTGTTTGTAAGGATTTAGCTCTATACAAAACTTAAAACCTGACACAATTAATCATTAATAATAATAATATTACTGGTTCTCTGGCAGGTTGTAAGGATTGCTCTATATCAACTAAACACTGACACATAATCATTAATAATAAAATTACTGGATTCATCATGCGGGTAAGGATTTAGCTCATATAACAACTAAACCGACACATAATCATTGAATACATAATATTAATGTTCTCTGCGTGATAATGATTTAGCTCTTACAATAACTACACATAGATCATTATTAATAATAATTTCTGGTGCTCCGCGGTGTGTAAGGATTTAAGCTCTATACAACTTAAAACCTGACACTTAATCATTATTATATATATAATTTAACTGGTTCTCTTGCGGGTGTAAGGATTTACTCTATACAACTAAACCTGGACAAGCATAATCATTAATAATAATAATTTACTGTTCTCTGGCGGTGTAAGGGATTTAGCTCTATACAACAAAACCTGACACATAATCATAATAAATAATAATTTACTGTTCCTCTGCGGTGTAAGGATTTAGCTCTTACAACTAAACACTTTGACACATAATCATTATCATAATAATAATTACTCGAAGGTTACTGTTCTCTGCGGTATGTGGCGGATTTAGCTTTCTCGTCAAAACCTGAGGTGAGAACTACTCCCTGATGGTTGTCATATTGCCGGATAGATATTCTAATTGCACGAGATACTTCTGAGGAATAAGTTCAACTTTTTCTATATTCAACAGTAAGTGCAGGTTACTTTATTCCTTGATCTGTTACTTTAGATATCTCCTCGGTGGACTCACTTTTTCTCCACAATCGAATCTCACCGTTAATATCGCGAGCGAGACTCAATTTCCTTCCACAATCAATCTCACCTAAAAACCCCGAGCGACTGTCATTTTTCTCCACAATCCAATCTCACCTGTAGATATCTCGAGAGATCTTTTTCTTCAAAATCATCTCACCTTAATAATCTCGGACAACTCATTTTTTCCACAATCAATCTCACCTAGATATTCTCGGAACAAACTCATTTTTCTCCACAATCAATCTCACCTTAGAATCTCGGAGAGGACTCATTTTTCTTCACAATCAATCTCACCTTAGGATAGTCTCGGACAAACTCCATTTTTTTCACAATCAAATCTCACCTTAGATTAATCTCGGACAAACTCATTATTCTCCACAATCAATCTCACCGTTAGAGAGATCTCGGACAAACTGTCATTTTTCTCCACAATCAATCTCACCTTAATACTCGGAAGACCTCATTTTTCTCCACAATTTCAATCTCACTTAGATTCTCGGACAAATCATTATTCTCCACAATTCAAATCTCACCTTAATATCTCGGACAACTCATTTTTTCCACATCAATCTCACCTTAGATATCTCGGACAAAATCATTTTCTCCACAATCAATCTCACCGTAATAGTCTGGGAGCAGACTCATTTTTCTCCACAATTCAATCGCACCTTAGATATCTCGACAAACTCAATTATTCTTCCACAATCAATCTCACCTTAATATCTCGGACAGACTCATTGTTCTCCACAATCAATCTCACCTTAGATATCGTCGAGCAGTTCGCTTTTCTCCGTCAATAAATAATAAACAGTCCCTACAGCAAACCACGACACCTAGAGAACAAAGCAATAAATTGTTCGCTGGTCTTTGTGCAGAGATACTTTATGTTATAGAGGCAAATCATAAATTACACAACATTACGGGATCTGTAGGTATTAAATCCAAAAGCTTTTGAGAAGGTAAAATATAATCTGAGCCCAAAAAGAAATAAAAATTATGTCTGAATCCTACTAAACACCGACATATTCAAGATGATTTTTACTTTCACTTTAATGAAATGAATATCAAGATAGTGTGCTGCTGGATAAATCGAAACTCAGGTCCAGCCTATTGCTGTCAATAATCACTGACGTTCAAGAATAAACAAAGCTGATCTTCTCAATTTATAATGCAATATCTAACCCGCAATCTGTTGAATCATGCTCACATACATATTTCAAAATAACGAATTCAATACAAAAGCTTGCACCTGTTACCTCTAGCTTTTTAAGTTCACAAGAACTGCGATATGGATGGCGTAAAACATACTGTGAGGGGTCCTCACTCATCACTCTGTTGTATAAACATCAAAATACTAGAAATTACCATACCCAAGATATCTGTAAATTATAATAAAACATCAAAATCTAGAATACCACACCCAAATATATCTGTAAAACTCTCAGTATTAAAACATCAAACAATTACTTATTCGACCACACCCAAGATATCTGAAATCTCTCAGTATAAAAACACAAATCTTACAGTACTAATTGACCATCACACCCAAGATATCTGTAAATTCTCAGTATAAAAAAAATCAAATCAGCTTTAACGTACTTATTACCACCACAATTATTTAGTATTTTCTCCTTGCTACTACAATCTTTTATGTGATGTCGGATCGGCCTTAGATTCGCACATGACTCAAAACTATGACTAAAGATCAATTTGTGTGCTTACAGCCTTACATATGTAATGTACATGTAGTCGATTTGTTTTTAGATCGATCAATAAGATTAATGAAAAACCGAAATGGCGATTTTTCTCGCTTGTCGATATTTTCTATGTGAATCCCGGCGTAGCAATTTCGATAAAATGGAGTGAGTCATGGAACATGGGCTAGGCTGGGACAGCTAAGAAAGAAGAACACTGTTTAAATAGAAAATTCAATGTTTTTGTTGTTAGACTCGTGAGACAATTTTCTATATTTTCACTTGTGCTTTGCGCTCGTTGAAGTATAAAAAATACCGTCCTCACTCGTGAAATAAATTCTCATCCAACAAGAAAACACTTGAAGTATCCTCATAGTGATTGTTCCTCACCAACGCTTAGCAATTAATTTGAGGATCACTGGTGTCTTGGATTATGACCTTAAAATCAGAGACCTGTGCCACGTACACATTGATGAAACACAAAAAAACCCTTACTTGCAACAGTTCTAAATGCCAATCAAGGTCAAATTTGGGTACTTCACCTATAGGTGGTAAAGTTCTTCAGTGAACGAAAACAAGATGCCCAACCAATCCTTCTAAATTGTGGTTTATGGAACTCTCCTCCAAAACACAGGATTTCATAATATGACTTACTTTTTTTATGTTTGTTTTGTTTTTTGTTCTTTTCAGTGTATTGCCACGTGCTCAGGAGATGGAACAATCAAAATCTGGTCTATACAGGGATTGGAATGTCTCAAGGTAGGAAGCCATAATGACATTAGACTTTTAAAAGTAAAGAAACTAAACTCGTTAGTTTCAGAGAATTCAGTCATAATACACTTATAATTTGTAGATTATGATGTTGTGCCTTTAATTTGTTAGTTAGTTTTAATTAGAAGGTTTGGATTATTTTCAGACTTTTGAAGGACATGACATGCAGTATGTTAAGGGTGCGTTCATCAATGAGGCAATGCAGCTCATCTCATGGTAAATATAGAGTTTGCTAATGTTGAAGTTACTATACCTGTACATAGTTACCTGTAGATGCTATTCCATAGTACTGTGGATGGAGTCTGTAGATTTTATCTACATATATTTCTTGGGTACCCGTGCTTTAAAAATTTCAAACACAACAAAGTACACAATTTATACACTTTTAGCAATGTACAAAAACCATATCTACAAAATTACATCTCGATGCAACTCTAAAACCATGAAAATTGGCCCCCATGAATTCAATTTATTACTTTTAGATGAATTAGAAACGATGGTACAGATTTTTTGTGTGAATTTTTACATTCAATGTATTTTGTTTTGTAACAGTGGATCAGACAGTATTTTTGTTTGTGAGTTTTACATTCATGTATTTTGTTTTGTACAGTGGATCAGATGGTATTGTGAAGGTGTGGGGGATTAAGACCAGCACCTGTATATCTACAATGGATGAACACGAGGATAAAGTCTGGTCCATCACCGTGAACAAAGAGGAGGATCACATAGTAACCGGGGGAGCAGACTCCAGTATTATAGTCTGGAAGGTGTGTCACATGACCAGTATTGATGTCACATGATTGTATTGATGTCACATGATTTCCAGTGATATGTCACAAGATTGTAGTTTACTGAAACAGCAATATAGCAATGTGATAATGATGGTACATATAAAGTTTGACTGATAGATACTAGTTTGTCATGAATATCAGCTGACAGAAAAGTAACACAACATTGACAGCAGGGGTTTAAATAGCCGCTCCAAATTAGAAAGAAAAGTATATATATAATGTCCATGTACATGTACATTGTATATCTTTACCTTTTGGATTGTAAAACACATTTGATGAATTTTCAGGATGTAACGGGAGAAGAAGTCCAAAAGAAAGAAACAGAAAGAGAAGAGTTCATCCTCAAGTTCGTTTCTTTCTGTTCATTGTCGGCCATTGCTGAAGTTTCTTCTTTTGAATTCATTCAAATCTTAGAAAGCTGATTGGCTGAAATATATACACTGTATTTGTTTCTTGTAGAGAACAAGAACTCAGTAATTTACTGCAGCAAAAGAAATACTTGAAGGCGATAGGTCTGGCCATCACCCTGGAGCAGCCATTCAGAGTGCTTAATATTATCAAAGGTAAAAGAGGTCGTGTGTATTAATCAAAAGGACAAGTAACAGGTAGCACACAGGTAAGGTTCTCTGTACTCCAACCAGCTAGAGGTTCACAGTGAGAAAGGTACACAACAGGTAAAGGTTCTCTGTACACAAACCAGCTAGTGGTTCACAATGAGAACATTTTTCTTGTGACAAGACATTCTGATCTTTTTGACATTCAACTTCGACAGTTTCCAAGTGTTTAACAAACAAATGTTGTTCTTTTTGTAGAAATTCTGTACAATTCAGATGGTAACTTAGAACTAGGAGAGACACTACGAAATGAGACTTGATCAAATAGGTCAGTAAAACGGGTTTATTCCCAAATCTTATTGGAAATGAGTAAATTAATGTGCTCTTGAAGAGGAGGGATTGTTCTATACATTGGGTGGTTTGTTATGTGTAACAAACATTGGACACATGGCACTTTCATCTCCTCATGACCGTTTGACACCCAGCAATGAACTGTTTTAATTATGCAGTGATTTGAACTCTACTTTCTCACTAGGTAATGTATTGTGTAATTTATTTTTAGACTCTGTGCTACGGTTTTCTGGCGAATGGAACACCAACAGCA
>CAJDSM010021186.1:8312-20726 GCA_903981925.1 Ostrea lurida
TGCTGAATCTAAAACGCCAAAATGAAGAATTTTTATCCGATTTACAGATAGAACGTTCTGTCGTTAAAAATTACAGATGTCCTCCGGACCCGGTTTTAACGATAGAATCCCCCACCCATATACTTGCTTTGTAGCAAAACGAATTTTGTAAACAGAGTTTGCATGGGCCATAAAATGAGATAGAGAAGTTATAAATACCTGTAAAGTGAATTTAAATCACGGTTTTTAGTGATATTTGATTTCAATACCCCACTTCCGGCAAAATGGCGTCCAAATTTGAATCGTGAAATTTCGAACGACTCGTGCTGACACATTTTTATTGGATTTTCTTCATTTAAAGGGTTTAATAAATATAAGAAAGGTTTGTTACTACTAAATAAAACCTAATTTTATGCACATTCTATGTAATGGCTGTGAAATTTATTTCGGAGAGGATCCACTCCGATTTGCTACAATGCGAGTGCAGGGAAGAATATCTAAACGTGATCAAGGGATTGAACTACAGTGAGATTAGTTGAGGGAGGGAGACAGAATTCATTGCCTTCACGTGAGTATAATGCACGTGGACACTACTCGACAAGTTCCTGCTCTTTCTAGGAAGTTCCTGCTCTTTCTAGGAATTGTTTCATAAGAACACACACACAACACCCCACCAAAAAAAAAAAAAAAAAAACAAAAAATACAAAAATATTGCGCACTTGTTGCTGTAAACTAAACGCCAAAATGAAGAATTTTTATCCGATTACAGAAGAACGTTCTGTCGTTTAAAAATACAGATTCCTCCGGACCCGGTTTTAACGCTAGATATCCACCCTCATACTGCTTTGTGTAGCAAAACGAAATTTTGTAACAGGTTGCATGGGCCATAAAATGAGATTAGAGAAGTTAATACTGTAAACTGGAAATGTTAAAGTACATAATCTGTATTCTTTACGAAAAATTAAATCTTTCCAGGATTGTTTTTTCTACGATATACATCTAATAAAGTTATGCTTTGTACGTTAATACAACATTGAAAGCAAAAAGATACCAAAAAGAACAACAGGCACTTGTTTCTAATTATTTATGATATTACCAACCTTATAAAAACACAAAGTCGCCCGAGATGTAGACATGCGCCGTAACTGTATTAATTCTGTTTGCGATGGTTTACACATGGCCTTTTCTTTTTTGTGAACATTGGTTATACGTATTTAACAAACATATAATATGGATGCATGTGGTTATCATATATTTTTGCACTTACAGTTCAGAATACGTCGAATATAACTATTTCAACAAACATTTTCACAGCATGATTTGAATCTCCTCTCCATATAAGGAGATCGCGTGACATATCGGACGTTGATCTTTTCATTATAGAATTATCACGTTCTGACCACAAGTCTTGAGGTTTTTTTTCTCAGCTTGTTGTTAATGATCGAGCAGATTCGTGGTTTCGCATTTTACAGTTTTTTTTTTAAATAAATATAAAATAATATTGATTCCATAAAGAAATCACAGTGTAAAAAATTCGTAAGATACAGATGATGCTACTTTAAATCACTGTTTTTAGTGATATTTGCATTGCAATTAAAGATTTCAATATATTTTGTCATGCTGATTGCTCCCCCACTTCCGGCAAAATGGCGTCAACTTTGAATCGTGAAATTTCGAACGACTCGTGCTGACACATTTTTATTAGGATTTCTTCATTTAAGGTTTTTACAAATATAAGAAAAGGTTTGTTACTACTAAATAAAACCTAATTTTATGCACATTCTATGTAAGTCTGGAAAATTTAATTTCGGAGTGGATCTACTCCGATTTGCTACATTGCGAGTATATGTGATGAAGGGATTGAATCACAGTTAGAAATATTCTAACTAGAGTTACATAATTCATTGCACCCCAGAATGACATGTCAGTTTTGAAGTCATAGTTTTGCAAACTGAATACAATATGACTTTAAGTGGAATCCAGCAGAACTCAACTACGGGCTTTGGTGGGGGGTCTAACGGGCAACGTCCCCTGAAAGCTGAGAGGTTTTAGCATTTTCGCAAGCTCGTGCAATTTTACAACCAACTCGTGCCAATATTCACCAATATAAGTTCAATAACCCTATATTACTTAATTATCAGTATGTATGTGTCCATTTTGTTACCAAGGTTATTGTTCTCCTTGTTTTTATAAGGGATTGTCATTTCTTTCGGTTTTGCGTTAATTATTGTCTACGTTAACGTCTGGAAAGAAACTATTATGGTGTTTACTGAGGAATATGTTTTTATATTAATTTTTAATGATTTAGTTATTGCATACGAACAAGTAATTAAAATACAAACGTTTTCCGCTAAAATGGCAAGGCTTTGCAAAAACATATTTACAAAGCCTTCACAAAAGTCGACTTGTCTGTCGCGTTTATGACCAATTGGTAGACCGTTCTCTTTGTATTGATTTTGACTACGGATTACTCCATTGACCTCAGCAAGATGGGAGGTTTGGAGTCATGGCGGATGTGAACGATCAACAGGTCCTAGACACCTGATCCAACCTTGGCGTGTCCAGAGGTCCTTGTTTGTCCCTTTCCTTCATAAATCGCTGCTCGTTATCTTCTTTTTCGTTGTAAAAATAGCATAAAGGTATCTTTTAGAGTTTCTTTGGTTGAAAACGAAATTAATTCAGATTGATATATTAGATGATGCAGGGTTATAACGAATCTCGTTTAAAGTCATCATTTCGCAAATTCTACGGTCGCTATAATGACCTTGTTTGCGATTACAAATTATCACTAAGTCATATGTTGACTGATTTGTTTCATACCCTTTGTTAGACTGTCATTTTCCTACTAGATTTGACTACGGGTAATCCCGTTTACTTTATTTCGACTAAGGGCTCACGGCGGGTGTGACCGGTCAGCAGAGGATGCTTACTCCTCCATGGCACCCGATCCTACCTTCGCTTTGTCGGAGGTCCGTGTTGCCCTACACTCGATTTTGTATATGTTTTTTGGATTATGATTACGTTTGACACAATGTTAACTTCGCCTTTTTGTATTTGTATGATATAGATCCTCTTGTTTACTCACTATACAGACATGGACTTCCAATTGTGCAGAAGTCGAGGTTCAGATGACTCGACATAATGTTTAATGCTAGATGGCCATATTATCGTTCGCCTTTTATGGAACGTATTCTCTCAGGATGTTGTGAGAAATACGGTACATCGCAAACTCTAGATTTGGGAGAGTGGTTTGATTCAATGAACTACATTCCCTTGATATATTGAAATGTCGGGTTTCTGGAAGTTTTGCTGCTTTTTTGCGAAAGGGAACCCAACAAGAAATAAATGCTCGGAACCTAAAACGGCAGTATACTAACTTGCTATATATTTAAACAACTTTGAGCGATATTTCTTGGAGGTTCACGATGCCTACAAAAACGCCTACAGTGCAGCACGTAAAAAAAACCCGCAATGAATCGTCCAATTGTAAAGTGAATGTGCACCATAAATAACTATAAACGACATGCATTGTTTAAGGATGTCAAAACTATAGAAGAAGCAACTTTCTTATTGCTGGAAATTCTTTCCAATATTTGAAAGACAGCACCAAAAGTCCCATATATTTTGGTCGCACTTCTGCTGATTCAAACATCTCCGGTCAATAAACTGTGTTTATCCCAGTGTATTAGATTTAGTTCAGCAAATATATTACATGTCGACGAACCCCAGGGCATCGCAGTTCTTACGTAAGAGACACAAACACCATATACAGGTGATAATGGAATATTAAGACGTTACGGACGGAGTTTCCGTTCCGCGGCCGATGTTGGAAAGTTAAGGATTATCCACCCTCATGTGATGCCATAGGGTTTTCAAAAAATCTTTAATTCATTAAACTTTGCACTTGATAGAAATATATCTTCTGAAGGGATTTCATTCACTGTATATATAAATAATTGGTAAACATTTGATAGTGAAAAAAAAATGCTATTTCCCATAGATAATTAATTACTTATAACAAAAAAAAATATTGTCAAGGGCAATAACTTCTATGGTGGCAATTCCTCTACCTTACGTGTATTCAATAATCATTTTCCTAATGTGCACATTAAATTTATGCATTTTTACAAATAACTGTCAACATTTAAAATTTTTAATTTTTATGCGCTAAGCGCATGCGCTTATTAGGGACGTTTTCGAAATGGAAGTCGTCCGGTCAGAGCCTTCTAGCGATCAACTGTATCGTAAATTTTCAGCCTCAGTGCTCAGTACACTCTAGAGTGTATACGATAATAAATTGTATAAAAGATAGAGGCTTTCCGCATGAGCAATTATGTAAAGAAAGTGGGGTTCTCAAAAACTTTTGCAGGGGGGCCTGTACTTGGCGAATTAATACTAACTCAAAATATAGTTCTCATACTTTTATTCTTCTTTATCATAAACTTTATAAAATTATCAAAATTTTTAAACGTTTTTTTTTTTAACTTTTTAAATTTTAAAAGTTGTGTATTGTTTTTAGATATATTAAATATTTAAATGATATAGGCCTATTGGCTGTAATGCCCACTGACAAAACACCCAAAAGATTTTTTTTATAGTTATTATCATGTTCAGAAGGTTGAGTAATACTTTGTTAATAACAGCTGACTAATACTTTCATGTAAAATATTGCGAATCTGATTGGACAAGGAACAGTTGAACAAAACATACTGTTTCCCTCTGAGAATAGAAAAACACCCTCCAGGGTGATAGTATCTAGCGACGGGAAACAGTACTTGACGACGGGTAACATTCTGAAAAATTGTTATATCGTCAAATTTATGCGCGTACGGTTCAACCGTAGATTGTTAGACGACGTCATTTGAGGCGTTGTGATAAACGCGAATTACCAGCATGGATGTACGAAAATCACATGACAGTGATCAAAGTCAACAGACGAAACGGTTCGTTATTGTGTCGCCTGCCTGCGTTAGCGGGGGCGACATATAGGGATCACTTTAGTCGTCGGCGTCACAAGTTTTCTGTCACATTTTTCTCGGAAACAACATTAGGCCAGCTTCCTATATTTGGCACAGAGCATCAGTATGGACAACTGTACGTGTAACGCAGTTTCCAATCTGCCGCATGTCAACTTCCTGTTTGACGCAACTTAGAATATTTTTAACATAGACAATTTTCTGTCACATTTTTCTCAGGAACCACACAGGCCAAGCTTCCTGATATTTGGCACAGAGCATCAGTATGGACAACTGTATCGTGTAACGCAGTTTCCAATCTGCCGCATGTCAACTTCCTGTTTGGCGCACTTAGAATATTTAACATAGACAAATTTTGTCACATTTTTCTCAGGAACCACACAGGTCAGCTTCCTGATATTTGGCACAAGAGCATCAGTATGGACAACTGTATCGTGTAACGCAGTTTCCAATCTGCCGCATGTACCTTCCTGTTTGACGCAACTTTAAATTTTTTTGACATAAAACAAATTTGTCTTTAATTTCAGATAGAATCTCACAAACTCACAATTGGCATCTCATAAAAATATCTCATCTTTCATTTAATTCATCATGTTAGGATATGCATTGTCATCTCTGGTAAACTTAAACAGAACTGAATTCTGACAAAAACATAATTATATAATTTTTTGCATGATCGTACTTTAAATGAAATGAAGTATTTTCAAATGAAATTAGAAAGTAGGCAGTGACACATGTCTTCCCTTGAAGACTTACACACTAAGTTTTTATACATTCAGTATAAACAAATAAATATTGCATATAGTTTAGGGTTGACAATGCTTTCTCGGGGTGAAAATTTTCAATGTTACCCTCAACTACATGCAATATTTATATGTTTTTGGGACTATGATTGCGTTTAACACATTGTTTACACTACTTTAAATGAGTAAATTAATAAACCATATTTCAACTACCTGTGCGTTCCTTCTATTTTTTCTTTTTGTGTTAAGAAAAGAATTCAATATGGTATAATATTGAATTTGACATTGAGCTCTTATAATGGAGAAAACACCCTTCAAGTATTTCAGATCAATTAATACTACTTGTTCATATATACAACTTTCATAATTCAACACTATTTTTAATTTTACAAATATAATGTAGCAGCTTACAAAGATGAATAAATTCCATTTTGCATGGTATCATTTTGAATTAAATGAACAGAACAATATTAAAGGGGCGTTTCCTAAAATTATATACATGACAATATAAATTGAGCAAATCTGCTTGAATGTGTCGACATGTTAGTAGAATATCACGGAAATTGTTATATGTAATGAGTATTAGCTTGTATCTGCGAGTAAGATGCTTAGCGCTTCTTAGTACTTTTGATTTTTAATTTCATTAAGGTATTAGATGCATGTATAATGAAGGGATAATGAAGAATTTTGAATGATTTATATCAACATAAATGTCTATAGTTAAGTAATGGTGAAAGTGAAGTAGATGAAATTCACATGACTGGTAGATAATGATAAGCCGACCTTTTTGGACTTAGAACTTTTTTCAAGAGTTATCTGCCCTTTGTAAAAATAAGAAAAATCAAATTTTCTAAAAATGTATGTGGTAAATTATTAATTTCATTTCACATTTCCATACAAAGAAACACTATGCAACTTTTTACCAAAGAAAGAATTTTATGAAAACATAATTTCTTTGAAAAATAATTGACAAAACATGCTATTCCCATATACTTCAATGTAATTTGAGGTGAAATATATCGAGCAGTAATAAAATTTTGAAAATTCTCGTGGTGGAACATTTTTATTTGACGAACCCTTCAAAATGATACAATGATTACAAAAAATTCCACCACCCATTTACTAATATGAAATATGGTCATTATACATCTAATACCTTAAATTCTGTTTCATGAAAATTATTCAAAATGTGCGATTTTCTGATGTTAACCTACACTTCTGTTTTTGTGTGTCTGACATCTTAAAAAAGGTGGAAACATACACATTTTCTTCCATAATTAATTAGATTAAACTATAAATGAGTAAAAAAAGAAAGAATTTTAAGGTTTGAATACATAAATTCCTTAGAATTCCTAAGTAGGGATAATCCTTAAGAACACTAAATATTACGATTGTAAACATTAAGCTTAGGTAATAACTCAAAGGTTGGATGAATCCGTGGGGACCCGGGTTAGAATAGGTCCTCAGCATCCCCTTGCATGTCGTAAGATGCGACTGAGTGGGGCAGTCCTTCGGATGAGAGCGGAAAAAACGAGGCCCCATGTCACATCAGGTGATCCCTCCCTGTTCAAAGGCCCTGAGTGCCGAGCACAGGCCTAAATTTGCAGCCCTTAACCGGCAATGGTGTCGTTTCCATATGAGTGAACTATTCTCGAGTGTGACGTAAAACAATAAATAATCAATCAAAGGTTGGATGAAAAATGAACAAATATAAAACTGACCTTTTGGCTGAAAGACTTGTGATCAGATTAAGCTATCACATGTTTGTAATTTTTATACACGTGCAGTGAGAAAACCAATAACAAACATGTTAATGGATGCTTTCATAAACATATCTTAAAATACATCAAAACAATGCTCAACTGTATTGATTTTTAATACGTCAAACTTGGAAAACAAGATTTGGTCTGAAAAACAAATTGTATGTCTGTATCATTTATGATACACCAACCATCTTTTCTTGAATGTGTTAAAGAAGTGAATATATTAGTGATGCCTTAAAATGCGGGGCCTTCAACGCAACGATATGTACTTGTAGTGGTTTGATAGTAAATAATTGACCATTACTTGTTTTTACCAATATGATATTTTACAACAAATTAACAATAATAAATTAGAAAATCACTACAATAAAGCAATCGGAAGGGGCAAAGAGTTCCTACTTGGAAGTATCAGTTAAATAAAGCGAAATGGTAGATGTCTCTTAGACAGAGTAAAATTGACATCCTTAACGCCAAGTGGCTCAAGCTTAGTAGACTTTAATTAACAAGTAAAGAAAACAGTGACCAGTCTCACAGTATATAAAGAATGAAGACGGCCAACACCGATCCCTGGACACACCAGAGTTGAGATCAGGGGCCATGTTCATGAAGCTATCTTAAGACTAAGATATGTCTCAGACTACTCTTAGGACACATCTTAGTCCTAAGTTAGTTTCTTGAAGCCGTCCTAACTTACGAATTGTCTTAACTTTAAGACATCTTAACAATATGAGAAGAGGAGACCAATATCTACACTGTGAATGGATATTTCGGTATAATGACAATCTAATGGTATATTGACAAGCCATTAGATTATTTTGATGTCAGAAATATTATCTGTTAGTACAGAATGAGACTGCTCCGATATAACATAATAGATCAGTGTAGACGCATCAACTGTGACGTTAGACAATCAACATACTACTCGCATCGCATCAATGGGATTCCCATACCGGACTGTATAAATGTCAAAAGACGAATTGGACGTCTCCATTACATTGGTCCCGTCAATGATGGTGTCACCACGAGAATAAGACTAATCAACGGAAGATTTGCCTGATGATTACATTCATTTGTTGAATTTATCACATAAAATTAAAACTGAACATGTATATTAAGAATACCGCTATTGATATAATATATCAACGCACGGGTGGTTGTAGATATGCGTGAAAATCAATTGTCGATATTATTGGCTGATGAAATGCAAAAATTGAAACATACATGTAAACAGTGCTTGTGCATTTATTATGCATAATGATGGATATCCTCAATTAATTAATTAAATTTTAAAGCAGTTTTTTATTCCTTTTATGTTGCAAATGCATTTTATAACAATATATATTATGAATATAACCTAATTGATTTAGGGGGGGGGGGGGGGCTACATTGGAACAAAAAACGTGAATTGATCATGTTAATTTGACAACAGAACACTGACTTTTTCACTAGATAACCGTCTTAAGATGTCGTAACTTAAGATAATGTCTAAGACAGCTTCGTTTACATCCTAAGATATGTCTCAGACTGGTCTTAAGACTATGTTCTTGAAAGATATATCTTAAGATACTTTCATGAACATGGCCACAGGTGCCCAAGCGGAGCAAACACTCCTTGACCAGTCACACCCGCCGCGAGTCCCCCTTGATAGTATTGATATTATAAAGAGCGGAAAAGTTTACCTATATCAATTATGAGTATTCAATTATTAACAAAAGTTGTTTTATCATATTGAGGTATATCAAGGTTTCGTTTCAATTTCGTATTGTATTGTTTATTTCCAAAAGCAATACTGCTTATAGGATATAAACGAAACATATTTAATGTTAACTTCGCCTTTTTGTATATATTACAATAATAACATATAAAATGGAAAAAAAAAAAAACACCAATAAATTACAAATCGTACAAGTCTTCCTTTAGTTTCCGATGCAAAACTTGGGGTAATGCGTTTCTCACCGTTATTAGTCCCCTACCGGTTTTGCACCGGAGGACTATAGCTTTCTTCTTTTCTGTCCCCTACCGGTTTGCAACCGGAGGGGACTATAGCTTTCTTCTTTTCTGTCTGTCTGTCTCCATTCCGCCCCGTTGGTTTTCCAGACTTTTTTTCTCACTGCTTGCAGATATTCATTTGATATTTGGCACATTGCTGTTGCCATACCAAGTTACAGATCAAGTTCGAGTTTGGTTTCGATCCATTCATTTTTCACTGAGTTATGGCCCTTGGACTTAGAAAATTTCATAAAATATCAGTTTTCCGCACCTTTTTCCTCACTGTTTGCAGATATTCATTTGATATTTGGCACATTGCTTTGCGCATACCAAGTTAATGATCAGTTCGAGTTTGGTTTTAATCCATTCATTTTTTCACTGGAGTTATGGCCCTTTGGACCGTGAGAAAATTTCATGATTATCAGTTTTCCGCACTTTTTTCCTCACTCATTTGATATTTGGTACATTCCTTTGCCATACCAAGTTACAGATCAAGATCGAATCTGGATTTGATCTATTAATTTTCCACTAAGTTATAAAACCCTTGTCCTATCCTGGTTCACCAATATCCCTTTTACCATAAGTATATGATATAGCCTACATAATGAAATTAGAATATTGTTACGGTTCCAATGATTTGTGTAACCGTAGGGTACTATGTATTTGCTGTGCAATACTCTCAGAATCCTTATTTTATTATAGAGGTTCGCACCTGAGATTTGGACTAATGTCAATTTTTTTTAGGAAGTGTATTTAGGAGTTAGGGTAATTCATTGCTTGAGTTAGGGTAATTCATCGCTTGAGTTAAGATAATTCCTCGCTTGAGTTAGGGTAATTCCTCGCTTGAGTTAGGTTAATTCATTGCTTTACTCAGGTAAATTCATTGCGGTAGTTAGGTTAAAGGTTATTCAAAGCTAGACATGCGCGCTATGGTATGCAACACCGGCTAGAGTTAATAGATACTTGTGGTACCATTTATGTTTAGGGTGAACGTAAATATAAAAAAATGAACATTAATTTAAAGTAGAAGGAAGTTTTCAATATCATTTTCATTCCCTATGTTGGTTGTTTTTTTTTTCTTTACCGTTCTATGAAATAAAATATCTATCAAAGGATAAAATGTCATTGATGAATAATTTTGTTTTGTCATCTTTGTCCGATCCTCTTTAGTTGACAAATGCTTGCGATCTTGTGACTCGAGTGTGGGCAGTTTTGGAAGATTTCAACAAATAAGCACAACAAATTCTAAACCTAGGAATGAAAATTACCTTAGAAGAAGGAGCTGGTTTTTGTTGACGAAGGACTGCAATTCTGTGGTGCTTGAATAACACTGGTTGTTCTCGAGAGGCAGCCAGTCCAGTCCATGAACAAGAAATATAGGGGTCACTAGATACACAAGTACTGTCGCCATTTTGATGGCAATAAAACTTCCTTTTCGTTCACTTAACATTTATACTTGTTACACATACATACTTATAGCGCGTACTTAAATTGTCTCTTGAGAGAGGAAGGAAGAAGCTATCAACTTTTCCTCTCCCATTTGAATAAATCAAAATACGAATTTTGTTGATTGAATGATAATTTCGAATTGTGTACGGCTTCTTGATAAATGCTAACATGAGAACAGTGATGCATGATATTTAACCTTTTAACCTTGTTCTATCGAGTTTAGAAAGGGCTTTGTAATTCAGTACGTAAACATACATATACATGTAGTTTCGAGAACCTTAGTCACTATTACTTTTCAACAAATGATAACGGCAATCCCCCCACTATTCTACAGATGCGACCACCTCTAACCTCTCTTAAAACGGTCGTAGAACAGTTCTAATGACCGCTCTAAGTTAACATAGAACAGTTCTGCTGACTGCTCTAGAACTGTTCTAAGACCGCTCTAGAATAGAATTCTGACTGCTCTAGAATAGAACCCTGACTGTTCTGGGTCATAATTCTGACTGCTCTATAAAAGAGCTGTTCTAGATTAGAGTTATTGCATGACCGCTATATAAATATATCTGACTGGCCTAGAACATTTTCCCTTCTGCCTTCGAATACAAGAATCACGAAGTTTGTCCTCAATTTCAATTGGAAACTGACATGTCGAACATTAACAATATGTAATTATAATCGGGTCGATTATAAAGTCTCCCAAACGAAACATGGCACTCAGTGAGTTGGGTTGAATTTAGGGTACTTACTGTTTCAAAGGGAATGGGACCACCTCGTATGGTCATGACCTACATACCATCAGATGCTCCCTGGCACAAGGAATAAGAATATATATGCTTTAGGGGTCGGAATCTCAACAGATTTCAAAATATTATGGCAATTCCGGTATAAGGGGGGACGGGACCACCCCGTATGGTCATGACCTACATACCATCAGATGCTCCCTGACACAAGGAATTAAAATTTATATGGTTTAGGAGTGGGAATCTCAATCGTTTTCGAGATATTCAGTAATTTTCCGTTCCTTGGGGGGGGGTGGGGTTGACCCCAGGGGCCATTTATAGCATATATCATTTCCTGTAACATTAACCCGTACACTATGAGCTCTGAAGACTTCCAAATGTCAAACATATATCTGACGTTGTCAAATTACTAAGCACCTATACAATAGCTTTTAAAAATTTTCTCCATAGGATTCATGTTAGACTCCACACCCCTTTGACCCCCCCTCCCAAATATGTTTGGCCAACCCCAAATAAAAAGATTAAAGAAGGGTGAACAACTAGATATGCAGACCTATCATATCCCAGAGTTTTGTTTGATTCCTTTTGTCCGTCTTTGAGAAACGCGACGGACAATTTCAGGGTCAAGAAAGAAAAATAACAAAAACCGTTCAAAAACAATGTCTCTAAACTTCGTTTGGGAGACTTAAAAATGAAGAGAGAGAGAAATTATTATTTTCCTTCAAGTTCTGATTTAGCTATAAAAAATATAAAACACCCCCCCCCCCCAAAA